>JACEVL010000140.1:1745000-1747500 GCA_020284085.1 Aporrectodea caliginosa
GAATTGACTGAATGACCAATCGAGGTATGGATGATATGCTCTCGTCTCAACTTCGTTCAAATCTTCAGTAGTAATTTTATTGCAATAGGAAGTAGTGAGTAGTAGTAGTAGTAGTAGTAGTAGTAGTAGTAGTAGTAGTAGTAGTAGTAGTAGTAGTAGTAGTAGTAGTAGTAGTAGTAGTAGCAGTAGTAGTAGTAGTAGTAGCAGTAGTAGTAGTAGTTGTAGTAGTAGTAATAGTAGTAGTAGTAGCAATAGTAGTAGTAGTAGTCACAAAACTTGACCCATCCCATGTGGACAGTGAACTCGTTCTGACTTGCAGACTTTGCTTTCGCTGACGATTCATGACGATGATGACGATGACGATGATGATGGTGATGCTGGTGAATGCTTCTTTAGCGATGATTGAGCTTTCTCCTCCTCCCCATCCTTCGTACCCCCATTATCTTCTCCCTCCTCACCTATCCATCTTCCTCCTCTATCTACACCTACGCCTCTTCTTCACCCTTCTCAAACCTCTCCTCCTTCTCTTCTTCCTCCTCCTCCTTTTTCTTCGCTTCCTTCTCCTTCTCCACCTCTTTTCCTCCGACTCCCAATCCATCTTCTCCTCTCCATCCTCCTCCTTCCCCTGCTCTTTCACCTCCTCCTCCTCCTCCCCTTCTCACACCCATCTTTCCCTCCTCGTCCTCCTCCCTTTCCTCTCCTCTTCCTCCTCAGTTTTCTTTCCCTCCTACTCCCCATTTTCCTTATCCTCCCCTTTCAGGCCTTTCACCTTCTCCCTCTTTCTCTCCACCTCCTTCCTGTCACCGGGCTCCCTCTGTCGTCCATGATGCCGCTTTTGGGCGAGAGAGGGAGAGAGTGAAGGAGTGAGCAGAATGTGACACCAGCAAAGGGTGAGACCTGCATATCTGTGCGTGCAAAGATATGTCCGCTGTGGGAGTCTTTATTTTTGCAACACCTTCGTTCTCGAACGCTAGACACGTGACCAATTTTCCGAACGGAAACGAATTCTCACTGCATCAGAAATTCCTCCGCCCCTTGCTAACCGAATCTACTCAACGACGCATACTTAGGGACACTCACCGACGCATACTTATGGGTACTCACCGACACACACTTATAATGGGTACTTACCAACGCATACTCATAGGTACTCACCGACACACACTTATTGGTGCTTACCAACGCGTACTCATGGGTACTCACCGATACAAACTTGAGTACCGATCGATACACCCTTTTGGGTACTCATCGACGCATACTCATGAGTACTCACCAACACATACTCATTAGTACACACCGACACATCATACTCAATAGTACACACAGACGCATACTTATTAGTATTCACCGACACATACTTATGGGTACTCGCCGGTGCATACTCATGGGTACTCAGCATGTACTCAAACGCTTAATGCGTAGAAAATAGTACTCAGTCATCTTAGGTTCTCTATAATAGTGATCCATACACGTATACGACACTGCACCTCGACTCTGGAACGATCTTTCTCGTAAAACCACAGACATACATGCAGACAGATAGACAGACACAGACGGCATACATACATACACGCAGACACACTGCGGTGGGAATCGACAGTCAAGGGCATTACGGTTAGTCCGTCTCTCTGTCTGTCCGTCTGTCTGTCTGTCCGTGTGCCTGTCTTTCTGTACGACTGGCTGGCACGCTGGCGTATAGGCCTATATGTACTACTGTATTTTCATAATATTCTTCACATTACTTCCGATGAACTTTCAACCTTAACAGCGTTTATTGCTTGCGATCTTTCATAAATTTATATTGATCTACATATACATGCATAAACACAGATATATAGATACGAAAACACGATCATGAAGTGTAAATGAATATATATATATAATTATATATATATATATATATATATATATATATATATATATATTGTCTGTGCATACTTCCATATCGTGACAAATTGCCCATAAACGCGTCATATTTTTCATATAATCAGTCTGAATATACAGTCCGTGAATGTGAAAATGTACATACATGTATCTACATATACACACACTGCCTACATTCATTGTGCGTATATATATATATACACATAATGTTTACAGGGAATGTCCATTTTCGGGGTATTTATATATGCAACCCTATAGACCTAACCCTAACCCCTTAACTTTAACTTAAAATTTTCAGGGTATATACTTTATACCATGAAAATACACATACACATTCCTGTATAACATACATACACACATACCATCAGCAAAAATACTTATATATACATATATATGCATATGCATATATATAGTATTACTATATATATATATATATATATATATATATATATATATATATATATATATATATATATATATATATATATGGCATGATGGAAGGATAGAAGGAAGGAGCTGTGAAAGGATGAAGGGTGGAAGGATGAAGGGATGGAAGGATGGAAGAAATGGAACAACAGAACGATGGAGAGGTGGGAGTATGGAGGGATAGAAGGAT
>JACEVL010000140.1:1752500-1760000 GCA_020284085.1 Aporrectodea caliginosa
GACAGACGCAATGAGAGAGACAATGGAAAAGAGACAAGCACCGGTAGGCCTACATTGAAAGATGGGCGAAAACAGCGAGATAAAATACAAGCATTAAAGGACGGGCAAAGAGACACATGCAAACAGAGTGACAAGAAGAGAGAGAGAGACAAAGACAGACGGAGACAGACAGAGACAGACAGAGACAGATAGAGACAGAGACAGAGGCAGAGACAGACAGAGACAGATAGAGACAGATAGAGACAGACAGACAGAGACAGATAGAGACAGATAGAGACAGATAGAGACAAACAGAGACAGACAGAGACAGACAGAGACAGACAGAGACAGACAGAGACAGGAGAGAGAACAGGGCCGCATTTAGGCTAGTGCAGGCTGGGTGCTATGATTACCTTCCAAGATCCCCTTTGACAACCACCGATCCACCACGCACATAATTACCAAATGTGGGCCCATAAAAACTGCGGGACCCGGTGCTGTAGCACCCTTGATGCGGCCCTGAGAGAGAGACAGAAACACACACGAAGAGATATATAGAGTCAGAGGCAAACTGACGCACACGGACAGATAGACGGACATTCCAGGATCTGTCATCTTCTGTTTATCTTGATAATCGACGCTGAGCTCAAAGGCCGACATCTTTATCTCCCTTTGTCTTCCTCTTCTCATTCCTACTCTCTCTCTCTCTCTCTCTCTCTCTCTCTCTCTCTCTCTCTCTCTCTCTCTCTCTCTCTCTCTCTCTCTCTCTCTCTCTCTCTCTCTCTCTCTCTCTCTGTCTCTCTCTCTCTCTGTCTCTCCTCCCTTCTCCTCTTTTCCATCCCTCTCCCTCCTCATTTCTCCCACTCTCCTCTTATCTCCCTCTCCCTCTTCCTTCCTCTCTCTTCCTTCCTTCCTCTCTTTTCTCCCTCCATCTCTTCCTCCCTGTTTCTCTCCTTCCTTCTCCCTCTCTTTCTCCCTCTGCTTCCCCTTCTCTGCTCTCCATTCCTCTCACTCCTCCCTCTTTCTCTCTCTTCACCCCTCTCTTTCGTCCTTCCTCCATATCTTCTTTCCTCTCTTTACTCCTTCTGTTCTTACTCCATTCCCCTCACCTTTCCCCTCTCTATTTTTCCTTCTTCCTAGCCTCTCTCCTCCTCGTCGCTCCCTATCACTCCTACTTCCTCTCGTCCTCCCTGCTACTCTCTTCCATCCCACCCATCCCTCCTCCTCCCTCCTCCTCCTCCTCCTCCCCTTCCTCCTTCCCTTTCTCCCCTCCATAAGCCGTAAACCGTTCTCGGCCCAGTTTACCCCTTTGGGGGCGAGCAGTTGCAATGGGTGTCATTATTTCAGTTGGGTCCTTTGGATGTCAATCGTGATTTGTGATACGTCCTTGTCGGTCAGTCCAGAAATGAAACGAGCCACATTCGACAGGGGAACAGCGGTGATGTGAGATGATCCCTATCCACGAAGCCCCGCTCAAACCGACCGACCGACCGATCCCACTTGCAGGTGGTTGCAGCCAGGCCCGCCGAGAGGGGGCAGGGGGGCAAATGCCCAGGGGCCCGGCGACTTTTAGGGGCCCGGGCCGGGCCCGCAATCAACTTATGATATATATAAGATATACAAAGTTTATGATGTATATACAAAGTTTATGATGTTAAGCCTTATAAAATATAACGTAACACGTAACGAGGGGCCCGGGAGGGCGGAAAATGCGGCTTGTGACAATTTTCCTTCTGACAATTTCACGGAAAAGCAAAAAAAAAAAAGTCATCAGAAATTTTTTTGGGAAGTAAGAAAAAATTCAGTTTGTTCAAAAAAAGTTAAGGGCCCGTGACTGCTCTGCCTAGGGGCCCGGAATTTCTGTCGGCGGGCCTGGTTGCAGCAGCATGAGAATTGTAGAAAAATAACTGGGTGTCAGACTTCGATCCATATGGAGTTTGGATGTGCAATAACGACTTTACTGTGGGATCTCAAGAAAGACGGGGGGGGGGGTTGAACCCCCAAACCCCCGGCAATTCTCACCTTCGGTTGCAGCAACTGTTGTCATTTGTAATGCCTTTTAGACGTAGTATAAGGTAGGTAGATAAGTAGGTAGGTAGGTAAGTAGGTTGGTAAGTAAGTAGGTAAGTACGTAGGTAAGAATATAGGTACGTAGGTAGGTATTTAAGTAGGTAGGTACGTACGTACGTACGTAGGTACGTAGGTTGTTGGGTAAGTAGGTTGGTATGTAGATAAATGGGTAAACAGAGAAGCAGGCAGACAGACAGAAAAAGGGAGTCGGAGGGACAGAGAGCAAACAGACAGACTGACAAGCACAGTGACACAAACAGACAGACAGACAGACAAGTACAAGTAGGTGTTTCATGTTTAAAGGTTATTGTAATAACTTGCAACTGTTGTCATGAAAACAAGGTCTGTTTGTTTTATGGTCGTTTCTTATTAGTAATAAGCCATCTTGCCATGAAACCTTATTCGAAGAAACTCTCCATAGAGTAACAACTGGACCCTTTGTAATAATAACAATGACTTATATGACCGAGGCAGCGCTGTTTTCAGGCACTGCAAGGCGCTATATAAACTGATGGAGATAAGTGTACTTAATCCAGAGCAAAGTATGCGCTGTAAATGGATACTTAAACGACATAAATTATGGCAATTCCAGCACATGGGATGTCTCTGTCTATGTATCTCTGGCTCTCTCTGCTTCTCCCTTTCTCGGACTTTCTGTCTCTCTCTCTGTCTGTCTCTATATGTCTTTCTCTCTTTCTCTGTCTCTGTCTCTGTCTCTCTGTCTGTCTGTCTCTCTCTCTCTGCCTCTCCCTGATTCTTCCTTTCTCTGTTTCTCTCTGTCTCTTGCTGTCTCTCCCTATATCTTTCTCTGTTTCTCTCTGTCTCTTGCTGTCTCTCCATATATCTTTCTCTGTTTCTCTCTGTCTCTTGCTGTCTCTCCCTATGTCTTTCTCTGTTTCTCTCTGTCTCTTGCTGTCTCTCCCTATGTCTTTCTCTGTTTCTCTCTGTCTCTTGCTGTCTCTCCCTATATCTTTCTCTGTTTCTCTCTGTCTCTTGCTGTCTCTCCCTATGTCTTTCTCTGTTTCTCTCTGTCTCTTGCTGTCTGTCCCTATGTCTTTCTCTGTTTCTCTCTGTCTCTTGCTGTCTCTCCCTATATCTTTCTCTGTTTCTCTCTGTCTCTTGCTGTCTCTCCCTATGTCTTTCTCTGTTTCTCTCTGTCTCTTGCTGTCTCTCCCTATGTCTTTCTCTGTTTCTCTCTGTCTCTTGCTGTCTCTCCCTATGTCTTTCTCTGTTTCTCTCTGTCTCTTGCTGTCTCTCCCTATGTCTTTCTCTGTTTCTCTCTGTCTCTTGCTGTCTCTCCCTATGTCTTTCTCTGTTTCTCTCTGTCTCTTGCTGTCTCTCCCTATGTCTTTCTCTGTTTCTCTCTGTCTCTTGCTGTCTCTCCCTATGTCTTTCTCTGTTTCTCTCTGTCTCTTGCTGTCTCTCCCTATATCTTTCTCTGTTTCTCTCTGTCTCTTGCTGTCTCTCCCTATGTCTTTCTCTGTTTCTCTCTGTCTCTTGCTGTCTCTCCCTAATCCCTATATCTTTCTCTGTTTCTCTCTGTCTCTTGCTGTCTCTCCCTATGTCTTTCTCTGTTTCTCTCTGTCTCTTGCTGTCTCTCCCTATGTCTTTCTCTGTTTCTCTCTGTCTCTTGCTGTCTCTCCCTATGTCTTTCTCTGTTTCTCTCTGTCTCTTGCTGTCTCTCCCTAATCCCTATATCTTTCTCTGTTTCTCTCTGTCTCTTGCTGTCTCTCCCTATGTCTTTCTCTGTTTCTCTCTGTCTCTTGCTGTCTCTCCCTATGTCTTTCTCTGTTTCTCTCTGTCTCTTGCTGTCTCTCCCTAATCCCTATATCTTTCTCTGTTTCTCTCTGTCTCTTGCTGTCTCTCCCTATGTCTTTCTCTGTTTCTCTCTGTCTCTTGCTGTCTCTCCCTATATCTTTCTCTGTTTCTCTCTGTCTCTTGCTGTCTCTCCCTATGTCTTTCTCTGTTTCTCTCTGTCTCTTGCTGTCTCTCCCTAATCCCTATATCTTTCTCTGTTTCTCTCTGTCTCTTGCTGTCTCTCCCTATGTCTTTCTCTGTTTCTCTCTGTCTCTTGCTGTCTCTCCCTATGTCTTTCTCTGTTTCTCTCTGTCTCTTGCTGTCTCTCCCTATGTCTTTCTCTGTTTCTCTCTGTCTCTTGCTGTCTCTCCCTAATCCCTATATCTTTCTCTGTTTCTCTCTGTCTCTTGCTGTCTCTCCCTATGTCTTTCTCTGTTTCTCTCTGTCTCTTGCTGTCTCTCCCTATGTCTTTCTCTGTTTCTCGCGCTCTCTCCATTTCTCTGTATCCATCTGTGTATGTCTTTATAGCTGTGTATATATGTCTGTCTATCTCTCCAATCATCTGTTTCTTCTCCTTACCTATCTGTCCATCTGTCTGTCTGTCTATCTATGGATATACCTTCCTATATATCTACCTATACCTATACGCAGCTATAGTACGTACGTTCCTATCTACTAATCAACCTCCCTCCCTATCTATTTACTTTCCTACTTCCCAACATATACCTACCTACCTATCTACATCTGTCTTCCGTCTGTCTATCCACCGCTCTTTCTCTCCCTATCCCTCTTACAGTCGAAGGTTCTCGTATACCCTCCTATGCCCTCCTCCTCTTCCTCCTCCTCCTTCTCTTCCTCTTCCTTTTCCTCCTCCGATAGCCAATGGATAACCTATATGACCTCTGTGATTATACTTCCCATAATTCGTTTAGTTTCCGGCTTTTACGTCAACCTCCCTCTGCGATTATCCATGAACTCCGATTTATTCCGCAAATTTTCGGTTATTTCGCCAGCGTTGTCACTCATCCACCATCATCTGCCTCAGGCTCTTCTATCTATCACCCCTTCAGTCTTTCCAGTCCTAAGTTTATCCCACTCCTTCCAGTTTATTCCTCACCTGATCCATGCGATCCTCCGCCTTTCCAGGATTTCTCGTCCTCAACGAAATCCCCTATTAGCAGCCTTCTCTCTCCTCCTCTCTTTCGAAAACGGAGTAGGATCTACATTTAATATCTCCGGACAACCCCTTTGACTCGACGCAGCGCTCGTGAATAAGCTGATGCCCTGCGGTCGGCTTTAGAGCAGCGCTTAAGAAATTTGAAAAATATTTCTTTGAGTTTATGCCCATCTTTCTTTGATTAGCTATTACATGATATATTTTATGCTGAAACTTGAAACTTCACAGATGATTATTGTAAATCTGAGCTTGTTGAAACAAGCCCACAACTCCCATTAGCACTTTCTAATAGTGATTTTATTTTTCCTTTTTATACTGATATGATAATTATGATTACATTCTTTAAATTCTATATAAATTTTCTAATTTGTCTATTAACGACTATACTACCTACCCCAAACTCTGCAAGAGAACTTACTATGTTCCCCTTATAATTAATTGCAAGGGTACTTCGCGCTCGCCTGCTGCTTTTGATATGACCTTTGAAAGTGGTACGCCAGTCGCCAACATTCGATTTCAGCAATCCACTGCTCATCCCACAAAATGTCAGCAAGCCCGTCTTCGTTTAAGTGAGGTGAAGTTCCAACTTGGTTCCAGAAAAGGACGGTTCCTGGTTCCGTTAACTTTTGACACAACGTCATGAGCGAAATTTAAAGTATACACAACAATACAATACAGTACAACACAATACATTCAAATACGATGCAATACAATACAACACAATACAAATCAATGCCACTGTATTATTACCTCCCTCTAAAGTTCAGAAGTGCACAGACGACCATACGACAGAACATCGATGGCGCAGAGCAATTATTGTGTGCAAAGGTCATGCGGGGGTCAACACCCTATCCCGGGGAGACCGAGATAATACGGTCTCTCCCGCCTAACCCTAACCCTGTGACAGATGCTTGCAGCGCCACCTATTGTCAACAACAGATCGTAAATTCTAAGCCCATCTGATTGCGTTTTTATTCATCGCTGTTGCTGACCGTCTGTCTGTCTCTCTATTTATCCGTCTGTCTGTCTGTCTATTTATCCGTCTGTCTGTCTGTCTCTCTGTCGTCCTCTCATTCGCCTGTCTGTTAGTCTGTCTGTCTATCTCCCTCTGTCCGTCTATCCGTCTCTCTGTTTATCTCTCTGTCTGTCTGTCTGTCTGTCTGTCTGTCTGTCTGTCTGTCTGTCTGTCTGTCTGTCTGTCTGTCTGTCTGCTTCTCCATCTGTTCATTCGCCTGCCTGATAGCATCTGCCTGCCTGTCCGTCTGTACATCCGTCTGTATTTCTGTCTGTCTGTCTCTCTCTGACTGACTGTCTGTCTGTCTTGTCTGCATATCTGTCTGTCTGTCTATATATCTGCCTCTCCATTTGTTCACGCACCAATCTGTTAATCTGTCTATGTCCGTCCGTCTGTCCGTCTGTCTGTCTGTCCGTCCATCTGTATGCGTGTGTCTCTGTCATTTAATTACTCCATTTTCTCTGTGGACTTCCTCGAGGCTGCGTTTTTTGGTGCTGCTTGCAACGTCATCTGCCGCGTTGTTTATTTGCAAGTGAGCGGTGCGTTTTTGTCTTAACTCTTGGCTCAGCATAGGTGCGTTTTTTTCTATCGCTTTCTGTCCAGACGCAGTGAGACTTACATCGATCGAAAGCGAGGCAAGCCGCGTGAGTTCTTGTTTCCGCTGACTTCCTGCATCAAATTCAAAATACCTGGAACAGATATGAAGCTGGAAACAAGATGGCGGCTTCCGGTGATCAGAAATTGGCCTCCACAGGAAACAGTTTGAAGTCCATTTCCGGAATGAATATGGCGGCAAATTCCGGTAAAACACAAAAAACTGTTTCTTTTGTAGAGGCGAATCTCCAGTAAATAGGAGAAGAGATTCGCTAACACGCTATACCTGTCCTATGATAGCGACGCGCCATAACTATGGAGTGTTAGCGACTTCAGTTTTCTTAGCCTCGGCATACAAGAAATTTAAAAATTAAATTTCTAATTAAAGTTAAAATTTGAAATTGAGTCATATTCCAGTAAATGCATAAATTAAAAATTCAGCTGTCCCCGGTCATTTACAGAGTTGTATTGTCTCGAGACACTGTCTCTGTCTCGAGACGTCTCGAAACAGGTTTTTTGATGTCTCGGTCTCGGTCTCGAGATCATTTCTCGACTTTTTGGAAACTGTCTCGAAACGAAAGTCTTGTTCTCTTGTAGAAGGGGTCTCCAAAGTTCTCGTACAAACTGTATTTTGTTCGGAACTTCGTACAGTATTGCGCTGTAAAATTGTCTTGTGCCGAATGGATAACTAGTTAATCGGAAGTGTCAAAACAGACAGGAAGTTTTAAAAAGCGGTGTTTCTGGTATTAAGATTTAAGAGTATTGAAAAAAGCAGTCTTAAGTTTGCACTTTCAGTCCAAAATTTCCAAATATCTTAAAATGTCTCATAAAGAACCTGAAATCGTGAAATTTGCATTCACGCAGTTTG
>JACEVL010000140.1:1765000-1767500 GCA_020284085.1 Aporrectodea caliginosa
CATTGTGTTTCGCACACACACGTGTAGCGTCGTCATAGATTTTTCTCCCACTGTTTTTCATCCATCCTTCCATCCGTCTATCCATCAATTAAAACCCGCCCATACAACCGCCTTTCCATTCATTCATCGATTCATTAATAATTCATCCATCCTTCCATACACCAATCCTTTCATCAACTCAACCACCGTACATCTACGGTATCTACCCATCTACCCATCCACCCATCCATCCATCCCGCCATTCACCCATCCATCCATTCACCCATCCATCCATCTATCATCCATCCATCCATCCATCCATCCATCCATCCATCCATCCATCCAATAGCGACATCTCATGCACTCACTTCCACTTAGTTTCTCACCGAACACCGACCCCATGTAATTGACCGGTCAACCCAGACGACTTTTATTACCGCTTCCAACATCAATCCATCTTATTTTCTGACGCTGACAAATGGGAACTTCAATTTTATCTCTGATTTTTCCGAAATTGCACCGGAAAATTTATTAACTTCTTAATTATCTGGATTTTTTCTCGGAACGCCATCGAACCAACTGACATCCGCCATCTTGAACCGATGCGGGGGGACAGCCATAAACTACGGTCGAACACCGGGTTCGCAAGCAACATGTCGAGAAAAGCTTTGCACTCATTTGTTATTTACAATACAGTGAGTAGACAGACAGACAGACAGACAGACAGGCAGGCAGGCAGGCAGACGGACGGACAGACACACATGCACACACAGACACACAGACAGACACAGACAGACATATACAGACAGGCAGACACAGAGAGACATAGTCAAACGCAGACAGACAGACAGTCAGACAGACAGACAGACACAGACAGACACATACAGACAGATACAGACAGCAGACACACAGACACAGACGGACACAGACAGACATAGACATACAGACACAGACACAGACAGACAGACGGAAGGACGAGCGGACAGACATGTTTATAGGCAGGCAATCGCATAATAATGTTGTCTTGCATACTGACGCGCACATAAATTCTCACGGGGCTTTTACGTATGCATACGTTGCCTAGAAACGTTGCAGTGGCTTCGAACGTTGCAATTACAGTCGGACAGCAGTAGACCAACACTTCACGTGATTTAGTGACCACGTTTCGAATGTGAGATGTAGCATGTAGTCTCTGTTTACGACGTTGTACCATAGCAAATATGATTAGCGTCAAAGTGCAAAAGTTGATTAGCGTCAAAGTGTAAAAGTTGATTAGCGTCAAAGTGTGAAAGTTGATTAGCGTCAAAATGTAAAAGTTGATTAGCGTCAAAGTGTAAAAGTTGATTAACGTCAAAGTGTAAAAGTTGATTAGCGTTAAACTAATCAACTCACCGGTCCGCAGCTTTATGATGTATAGTACATTCAGCAAACAGTGGTTCATTTACCATATGCTGCCTCGGCATGGTGGGGGTTTACGGGACAACAGGATAGGAGCCGAATCCAGTCGGTAATAAGCAAGCTAATCCGTCTCCGGTATCTTCCTGAAGACTACCCAACATTTGAGCGACTTTGTCTTGAAGCCGACACCCGTATTTTCTCTGCGGTCCTGATGAACCAGAGCCACTTACTGCGTAGGTTACTTTCATCAAAAAGCACCAACAATATTATACTCTGCGATCGCGATCGCACGACCATTGTCTACCTCTTGTAGTTAATCTACAGCGCAAGACGTTTATAGAATGTTGTACTCATATTGACAGTTGATTGTTATTAAGACGTTTGTACACCAGAGTGCGGATATGCAATTGGTTTAAATGAAGAACATACTTACTTACTTTATTAAAAATATGATTAGTGTCAAAATGTAAAAGATGATTAGTGTCAAAATGTAAAAGATGATTAGTGTCAAAATGTAAAAGATGATTATATTGACGTTAATCATATTTTTAATAAAGTAAGTAAGTATCCGCACTCTGATTTATATATATATATATATATATATATATATATAGGCTCCATTTTCCGCCACTGATTGTACTCTGTCAGTGCCAGTTCCAAGCCTGGATAAAGGAGGAGGGCGATGAACGCTGGCGCCGTCTAGCGAATAGCATGAGTACAGAACAGGTGTTCAGAAAGAAAGGGAGATGTGACGGACTGGAGGAGGTCTGAAAATAGGAACAGTTAATTTTTGTCCGTCTGTTGACTCAAAAGAACCAGCGCATGCAGCTGCCCTCTGTTGCTTAGCGACCATTGTCCTCGTCTTTTGTTCTGATTTATTAGACCACAAAGCCTCCGATTGCTTTATTGTCTTTCCGACAATGAACGACTTTCGGAGACACTCGACGGTTAATTCCGTGTATTGGGATTTAGGAACCTCTGGAAGCACTCCACGATCATAATTTTACCTCTGACGCCCGAAGGACGAACAGCATCGGAAGGACTAATCCTCTTATAGTCCTCTTAATCTAACGACCTTCTGCTCCACGGTTTACCACAGAATCGCTGTAGTAATCTCGAGATG
>JACEVL010000140.1:1770000-1795000 GCA_020284085.1 Aporrectodea caliginosa
GTTTGCATAAAAACGGTTGATGACACTAACCGCTGACCTTTTATTCCGGAGGTTCGATGGTCAAGTGTGATTTACAGACGTTTTTCGTAATCAATGTTGTTATTGCACCATAAAACGGTTTGCTATAGCGCAACATAAATGCTGTAAATGTTCCATCTACCGCTAGAGGCGCCTTATTCCGATCGATGCAGTTGAGATAACAAATCATTCAGTGGTTGAATTTTCTGCCTTAGAACTAACCATAATGCACCGCGAGAGCGTTGAGCTCCAATCGCAAGCTGACTCAGAAATGGCCAACAGCAGCGTCAATAATAATAATTCATATTTCTGTGGTTAACGAGGATGGGGCCAACCGCTAGATGTCGTGGTTTTAATTGTTTATTATTTAGTTAGACGATAATAACAATTTGCAAAGCAGAGAGAAATATCGTGTTTATTTTCTGCTGAAAGCGACGAAAAATCGGGCAGAAATTGGGTATTTTGAACATTGCAATTTAGCTCCGATTGTAATACATGAGTTAGGCCTATTACAAGGCAGATTAAAATAAACACCTCTGGCGTCTCTGGTGACATGAAAATACATGTATAGACTTTTGACGTATCACCATCATCAACGTAAATAATACTCTTCGTTTAATGTTTCAAACTGACAAGTACGCAGGATGATTACAATTCATATTATGAACGGATGATCACAAGTTATTACAGGAGTCGAATTTAACAGTATACGGCAGCCATGCAAGCGCCCATCACGTCCTACTGCTCATTTTCAACGCCACCTAGCGAATGAAAAGGCTGAGTCGACCTTAGGCAGGGTACCGGGAAGCGATCTCGGGTTCGTTGCCTCTACGCGCCAGAGTGTTACCATCACCTAAACCCCTCCCCCATTATTGGTAATATACGTATAATTATTACCAATATTCGTCGATGATCCCCATGCATGGGCACGGTGTGGGGCCAAGTGCATGACCCCAGGAATTAAACGATTACATGAAACATTGTAAAAGTGCATCAATGTGCGCACACAAAGTAACGTATTTTTTAATGAAAGTAGAAGTTATGTTGAATTAAAATATTTAAAATAAAAGATAGCCGTCCTTTTATTTTTTATAGGTTGACAATTATTCACGTGCTTGAGTTACCTCAGTGTGTACGCTGCAGTATATGGTTGTTTTGAAGCGCATTTCATTAGCTTCTCGCTGAGTTTCACGTCCAGTGAGCGATCTCCTTTTGCTATGGGCTGTTATTCACGTGTCTTGCTAGGCGACCCTAGGACGGCACTGGAGATAAATTTTCTTGTAACTCGATAAATTTGAAAAATGTGGGTGCTTAATTATTCAGCACCTACAGTGTCGACTTTCGCGAGGGAGGAGAACAGAGACACGCAGCCCCTCCCTCTTAAACGACCCTCGGAGCCACAGGAGTAGTATATCCTGGAGACAGGGTCAAAGTGCATGCATTCATTTCATTTCATTCATTTTCATTCCCTTTCATTCTATCTTCCTTTTCATTCATTCATTCATTTGTTCCTTCCTTAACATCATCATTTATTTCCTTCATTTTCATTTCATTCATTTTCATTCAGTCTTCATTCCTTCCATTCATTCATTCATTCATTTCTTCATTTTCATTTTCATTCATTTTCATTCATTCATTCATTTCATTTCATTTCATTCATTTTTCATTCATTCATTTCATTTCATTCATTTCATTATTCATTTCATTTTCATTTTTCATTACATTCATTTCATTTTCATTTCATTTATTTTCATTTCATTTATTTCATTTTCTTATTTCATTTTCATTTCATTTCATTCATTTCATTTCATTTCATTCATTTCATTTATTTCATCATTTTCATTTCATTTCATTTTCATTCATTCATTTCATTCATTCATCATTCATTTTCATTCATTCATTCATTTTCATTTTCATTTCATTTCATTCATTCATTTCATTTTTTCATTTTCATTTCATTTCATTTCATTTCATTTTCATTTTCATTTTCACTTCATTTCATTTCATTTCATTTTCATTCATTCATTTTTTCATTTCATTTCATTCATTTCATTTATTCTTTCATTCATTTCATTTCATTTTATTTCATTTCATTTCATTCATTTACTTCATTCATTTTCATTTCATTTCATTTTCATTCATTTCATTCATTTCATTTCATTTCATTTTCATTTTCATTCATTTCATTCATTCATTATCATTTCATTTCATTCATTCATTTCATTTCATTCATTTTCATTTTTTCATTCATTTTCATTCATTTCATTTCATTCATTTTTCATTTTCATTTCATTTCATTTCATTTTCATTTCATTTCATTTCATTTTCATTTCATTTCATTTCATTTCTTTCATTCATTTCATTTCATTTCATTCATTCATTCATTCATTTTCATTTCATTTTCATTTCATTTCATTTCATTTTCATTTCATTTTCATTTTCATTTCATTTTCATTTCATTCATTTCATTTCATTTCATTTCATTCATTCATTTCATTCATTTCACATCATTTCATTCATTTTCATTTCATTTCATTTCATTTCATTTCATTTTTCATTCATTTCATTCATTTCATTTCATTCATTTCATTCATTTCATACATCACTTCATTTTCATTTCATTTCATTTCATTCATTCATTTACTTCATTTCATTTCATTTCATTCATTTTCATTTCATTTTCATTTCATTCATTCATTCATTCATTCATTTCATTTCATTTCATTCATTCATCATTTATTTCATTCATTCATTTCATTCATTTCATTCATTTCATTTTTCATTTTCATTTCATTTCATTTCATTTCATTTCATTCATTCATTTTTCATTTCATTTATTTCATTTCATTTCATTTTCATTTCATTCACTCATTTCATTCATTTCATTTCATTTTCATTTCATTTCATTTCATTTCATTTTCATTTCATTCATTCATTCCATTCATTTTATTCATTTCATTCATTCATCATTTTCATTTCATTTCATTTTCATTTTTCATTTCATTCATTTCATTCATTTCATTTCATTTCATTCATTTCATTCTTTTTCATTCATTTCATTTCATTTCATTTCATTCATTCATTTCATTCATTACTTTTCATTTCATTTTCATTTTCATTTTCATCATTCATTATTTCATTTCATTTCATTTCATTTCATTTCATTTCATTCATTTCATTTCATTTCATTTCATTCATTTCATTCATTTCATTCATTCATTTCATTTTCATTTATTTACTTTCATTATTTTCATTCATTTCATTTCATTTCATTTCATTTCATTTTTCATTCATTCATCATTTCATTCATTTCATTCATTCATTTCATTCATTCATTCATTTTCATTTCATTTCATTTCATTTTCATTTCATTTCATTCATTTCATTTCATTTCATTTCATCATCATTTTCATTCATTTTCATTCATTTCATTCATTTCATTTTCATTCATTCATTTCATTTCATTTTCATTTCATTTTCATTTCATTCATTCATTCATTTCATTTCATTTCATTTTCATTTTCATTCATTTCATTTCATTTCATTTCATTTTCATTCATTTCATTTTCATTTCATTCATTTCATTTCATTTTCATTTCATTCCATTTTCATTTATTTATTCATTTTATTTCATTTTCATTTTCATTCATTCATTTCATTTATTTCATTTCATTCATTTATTTATTTCATCATTCATTTCATTCATTTCATTTCATTTATTTTTTTATTCATTTCATTTCATTTCATTTTCATTTTTTCATTCATTTCATTTCATTTTCATTTCATTTCATTTCATTTCATTCATTTTCATTTCATTCATTTCATTTCATTTCATTTTCATTTTTCATTTCATTTCATTCATTCATTCATTTTCATTTCATTCATTCATTCATTTCATTCATTTATTTCATTCATTTTCATTCATTCATTTCATTCATTTCATTCATTTCTTTTCATTTCATCATTCATTTCATTTTCATTTATTTTCATTCATTTCATTTTCATTTCATTATTTCATTTCATTTTCATTTCATTCATTCATTCATTCATTCATTTTCATTCATTCATTTCATTTTTCATTTCATTCATTTCATTTTCATTTTCATTCATTTCATTCATTCATTTCATTTCATTTTTCATTTCATTTCATTTCATTTCATTCATTTTCATTTCATTTCATTCATTCATTCATTCATTTCATTTCATTTCATTTCATTCATTTTCATTCATTCATTTTTCATTTTCATTTCATTTCATTTTCATTTCATTTCATTTCATTTCATTTCATTTCATTTCATTTCATTTCATTTCATTTTATTTCATTCATTTCATTTCATTTTTCATTTCATTTCATTTCATTCATTTCATTTCATTCATTCATTCATTTCATTTCATTTTTCATTTCATTTCATTCATTTTCATTTCATTTTCATTTCATTTCCTTCATTTTCATTTTCATTCATTTCATTTCATTTCATCATTTCATTCATTTCATTTCATTTTCATTTTTCATTTTCATTTCATTTCATTTCATTTCATTTCATTTCATTTCATTTCATTTCATTCATTTTCATTTCACATTCATTTCATTTTCATTTTCATTTTCATTCATTTCATTTCATTTCATTTTCATTTCATTTCATTCATTCATTTCATTCATTCATTCATTTCATTTCATTTTCATTTCATTCATTCATTTTCATTTTCATTCATTCATTTCATTCATTTCATTTCATTTCATTCATTCATTTCATTTGTTTTTCATTCATTTCATTCATTTCATTTCATTCATTTCATTTCATTTCATTTCATTTCATTCATTTCATTCATTTCATTTCATTTCATTTCATTTCATTCATTTCATTTCATTCATTCATTCATTCATTCTTTCACTTTCATTTTCATTTCATTCATTTTCATTTCATTTCACTTTCATTCATTTTCATTTCATTTCATTCATTTCATTTCATTTTCATTCATTCATTTCATTTTCATTTCATTCATTTCATTTCATTTTTCATTTCATTCATTTCATTTTTCATTTCATTTCATTCATTTTATTTTATTTTCATTTTTCATTCATTTCATTCATTTTCATTCATTCACTTTCATTATTTCATTTCATTTCCCATTCATTCATTTCATTCATTTACTTCATTTATTTTTATTCATTTCATTCATTCATTTCATTCATTTACATTCATTTAATTTACTTTCATTTCATTCATTTCATTTTAATTTCATTTTCATTTCATTTCATTTCATTTCATTTCATTCATTTCATTTCATTTCATTTCATTTCATTTCATTTCATTTCATTTCATTTCATTTCATTTATTTTCATTTCATTTCTGAAAAATTGGTCCCTAGCTGGTGTCATCAAGCTGTTAAAAAAGATTGCCGCACAGTTGCAAGGAAACCACGAGACGCAAACAAAACCATGGACGCAAACAAATATCAATGTTGTCGGAGAACTGGTGCTGAGTCAGGATGATCAGCCGCGCACGCATCTGTCGATGCGTTTTACGTGTTAGTAACTTGGTTCCTGAACCACCCAATTTCATAAGGGTATATCATCGTAACCGTTGCATCAATTGTAATAAAATTTGCAGGGTTTTAGATAGAATAGACTGAAGTTCATGTGCACCAAATTTAGTACCTATAGTAGTACAATTGACCAAGATATTTAACAAAGTCTAGGGGTCTACTTTATCGTGGACACAGTGTATATTGCCTTATAGTGTAAATATAGCTACACCATAAATGTTCTACAAACTGCTCTGTATAATGTTCTTTGTTGAGCAATAGCTCTGATACCACAAGGTAATTACTGACCTTTCAGCCTTGCCATTGTCTAATTAATGCATTACCAGAGAGACCTCACTGAATACATTTTTGTCAAAGTTTTTACACTGTTTGAACTGTTTTTACAGTGAGCAACAGAGCTAATGAAAGTTGCTTTTGTTTAAATGCCTAGCTCATGGAGTACAAACAGGTTAATTATTGACCTTTCATCCTGGCCGTTGCCTAGTTAATGTGTCTTCAGTTTGCATAAGCAGGTTATTCAAGTGCTAACTGTGATAACATGAGGTCATTCATTATATTCCTACTGTACAATTTGTTAGCATATGCATAAATGGTAGTATATTGCATGCAGCGTTACGTGGAGTATCCAGGTTCATGGCTCTCCTGAAATGGCCTCTGTTACATCATTTGTTGAATCCAGGTTACATCAAACTACCCTGCAACTCCAGAACTTTGGCTAGTGTTGATTGTGATGTGTAATTAATCAAATAAGTGTGTAATTGATAAATGCTTACATCACTAATGCTGCATGTGGCTTTCTGGTCTTCTCTAGACTCTTAAAGACTCATTTTTCAACTGTTTGATGGTCTCATTTTTATTCTTATGGTTCAGTTCTGTCTTGTTAAGGTTGTTCAAGTATAAACTGTGTTAATATAAGGTCACTGATCATATTCCAACTGCACAATTTGTTAGTATAAGCAAAAAAGGTAGTTATTGCATGCTGTGTAGCGTGCAGTATCCAGGTTCAAGTCTCTCCTGAGATTGTCTCTGTAACGTCTTTGAGCTTTTGATTGAGCTTGTTCTTAATTTTTTCTTTTGAAAATTATTCTCTGTCTTCGAGAATTGTTGTCAAGTTGATGAATCTGGATTACAACCCTGCAAGCCCCGAACTTTGTCTAGTGTTGATCGTGGTGTTTAATTAATAAAGGGTTACATTACATCACAGTTCCATGCCTTGTTAGAATTGCTGCTAAAAAATTTGTTGTTTTAAAATCTTGTGTGTGTGTGCGTGCGCACACTTTACATCTGATCCGAGGACTTATCCTTGTACACACAGCATCATTCTGAGTTCCAAAGTGGCACTCAGAATGATACTGTGAGCTCATATTATAAATAATTATTAATAATGTTGGTAATTCATTTTTGTAAAGAACATGTTTTTGCTTTAGTGTGTACTTTCAGACCTTTTTCTGGAGTAATTTTACTAGTAGGATTGTCATGTGTATAGAGCAACTGGTAGGCTACTGTAGTTTTAAAAATCAGTTTGCAAGTTGTCTAATGTCAAATTACAATTGCAGTTAAATTTATGCATTATTGTAAAGAATGTTTATGCACTTTGGCTTGTGGTTAAAACATGTTTAATGGCATATGTATTATGTCCTTATAATCATTATTGTAATCTTCCACTACATTTGTGAAGGTCTATGTGTGTCTATGCATGCATTACATCTGATCCGAGAGCTTATCTTGTACACACAGCATCATTCTGAGTGCCAAAGTTTCAGACCTGCTTGTTGAAGTAATTTCAATGGTTTGTGGGTGTGTGTGTGTGTGTGTGCATGCATTACATCTGGTCTGAGATCCTGGCCTTGTACACACTGCATCAATCTGAGTGCCAAGGTGGCACTCGGAATGATGCAGTGAGCTCATTGTAAATAATTTTGTTGCAGTAATTTCACTGGCGTGTGTGTGCGCGCGTGTGTGTGCATGCATTACATCTGATCCGAGAGCCTACCTTGTACACACTGCATCAATCTGAGTGCCAATGTTGTTAAACCTCTTATGGCTACTAGTGTTGATTTTGATGTGTAATTAATAAATGGTTACTTTCCTCTACAGTTCCATGCATTAATGTTTTAGACCTCAATTACTGTTTCCAAATGCTGACTTTATGTTATGTGACATAGATCAGTGGCAATTAAAATTCATTTTATTGATTCATTGTGTGCTGTGTGTTGATTTTTATCACATATGCCTAGTACATGCACACCATTTAGGTGTGATGTCTGTAGGCCCTAATTGTATCTGACATTTGTAAAGAGCAATTTCAAGAAAGAACTCATCAGTGGCTCTCCCAGCCCAAACCAGTTGAATAATGTCGTTTTAAAATATTCATACAGAGGACTTATATAACGCCCTCCAAGATAACCTAATCAGTGGCACTCCCAGTCAAACTCCAGCGATAAAGAGGAGTTTTCAGATTCTTGTAAAATGTGTATGCAGAGTCTCTAGCTAAAAGAACATGCAGATCTGAAGGAAGATTATTCCACGTGGTCAACCCTACCACTGAAGAAGAGTTTTCAGATTCTTGTAAAATGTGTAAGCAGAGTCTCTAGCGAAAAGAACATGCAGATCTGAAGGAAGATTATTCCACGTGGTCACTGGTCAACCCTACCACTGAAAGGCACAACGTTGCATCATGTTCATAGCCTATATGCAAGATATTCCTAAATCAGATCTATGTTGCCTCAAACGCTCGATCCAGCTAGCTGATACATAGGTTTTCATTGTTGTAACTCACTTCTTATTGGTATTACTGAAGGAGATCTTCATGAACTACAAATTGTTCAGAATTCTCTTGCCAGAGCCGAAACAAAGAGCACTAAATACCAACGTATAAATACTAAGACATTCACTACACTGGCTTAATTTGCCATTGAGCAAATAATCCATTAAAAAATCTTATAGTAGCGGGGGCTGACAGATATAGGCTAGTGATTAAGTTTACTGGCGTTGTGAGTGTCGGTTAGGGTTAGGGCTAGTGTCGTCATTAGAAAAGCTGGTACCGTCCGGCATCCGTGCCGAATGCCCACAGATACTGTATAAATCCATCAGCCCCGATACTATAAGTTTGCCAAAGTTTGGAAATATTACTGCCCAGAACTGGGTTCGTTTTACCAATTCTTTAATGTCTCTTAGATCTAAACTTTCTTCAAGTTTGCTTATCAATCGCAGCCCGACTTCTGGTTGTTTTTACCGAGGGCTAGTGTCGTCATTAGAAAAGCTGGTACCGTCCGGCATCCGTGCCGAATGCCCACAATACTGTATAAATCCATCAGCCCCGATACTATAAGTTTGCCAAAGTTTGGAAATATTACTGCCCATAACTGGGTTCGTTTTACCAATTCTTTAATGTCTCTTAGATCTAAACTTTCTTCAAGTTTGCTTATCAATCGCAGCCCGACTTCTGGTTTTTTACCGACTGGAATGCGACCCAGAATAACTGCGCTATATAAGCGTCATTAGATTGGATTTGTACATCAACAAATAATAGACCTAACTTATCATTTTTATTTTGATGTTATTATATTATTAATATGATTTTTTCGTTCAGGCAAACTATATTAAATGCAGGCTTAAATAATATTTAATTATTATCATTAGCATTATTTACGCTAATATTTCGATGTCGGCTTGGCTATACGGAGTTGGCTATAGCCTAGGAGTGTGAATTTGCCTGCAGCGCGTCCGAGAACCTCAAACACACGTACGTTGCTATGCGTGCTTCTAATTTTCTTATTTTAAAATGTACGCCCTTTATACAGAAAGCGA
Organism: Aporrectodea caliginosa; assembly: GCA_020284085.1. NCBI lineage: Eukaryota > Metazoa > Annelida > Clitellata > Crassiclitellata > Lumbricidae > Aporrectodea > Aporrectodea caliginosa. The sequence goes on from JACEVL010000140.1 coordinate 1,779,376, forward strand.
GAACGCTCTCGGAACGACGATCTCGGATATGATGCAATGTATGTTATTGGTTATAATTAAAATTGGGGGCGGTGTATCTTTTCCAACAACCTCCAGTGATTGGCTACTCATCCTGACGAACATTTTGATATAAAACTTTTGATGGTAGCTATAGGCTAAAGGCACGTTCTCAGTCTGGATACAGAAGGTCATGCTCTCGGATGTGCATTAGAGGCATGTATGTGTGTGTGTGTGTGTGTGTGTGTGTGTGTGTGTGTGTGTGTGTGTGTGTGTGTGTGTGTGTGTGTGTGTGTGTGTGTGTGTGTGTGTGTGTGTGTGTGTGTGTGTGTGTGTGTGTGTGTGTGTGTGTGTGTGTGTGTGTGTGTGTGTGTGTGTGTGTGTGTGTGTGTGTGTGTGTGTGTGTGTTCCTTTAAACATGACTTTATGTAACTTTCTTTAACTTTCTTATGTAGGCCTAACTGTTTTATAGAGCCTAGCTTTCTTATGTAGGCCTAAATTTCTTATGTGAGCCTAACTTTGCATACCCTCCTTCCCTTTCCCCTCCCCATTTCACTCCCCTACTCCTCCTCCTCCTTTCCCCCTTTCCATCCACCTCAACCCCTTCCTCCAACCTCCTTCCGACCCTCCTGAAACTCCCTCCGCCGTCGCTATCTCTTCCTGGGAGGGAGCTTAGGTGAATGGTAAGTGGTAACACTCCGGCACAAAGAGCAGAAGATCAGCATGGACGCGGGATCGATTCCCGCTGCTAAACCAAAGTCCACTCAGCCTTCCATTCGCTAGGTGGCGTTTGTACAATGAGCAGTAGGACAGATGAGCGCCTTGTATGGCTGCCATACATGCGGTCTCCACACTGCAGCCCGGTAGCCAGATGCTTCGTTCTGCGATGCGGAATGACTTCGTTGTTCCACGGTCTCGCACCTCGATCTACGTCGGGGCTTCTCTGAAGTTCTCTCGTTGGACCATCGTCTTGGAACAATCTGAATCTATCTTCTGAAATTCACTCAGTTCCACTTATTTCTAACCGCATTGCATTTTCTCCAACATTTTGAAGATACACCTTTTCCCACCTGTCTGATAGCTATGTATATACAGTGTACACAGCGTCTCTGAGAGGCTGCTAAGACGCACTATATAGAAGTATTCTGTTACGTACAGTTAAATTCGACTCCTGTCATAACTTGTAATCATACGTTCATACTACGACTTGTAATCAATTAATAATAAACACGAACATAATATCTGATAATTATGTTCTTCTCTTATTTTAGTGACGCCATAAAAGGAAATAATTGTGATACAACATGTGTACAATAATCTCAATTCTTGTTTTGTAATATTTCAGTGTTGGCCATGTCAGATATTGGAGAGAAACTTCTCGAACTAAGCCGTCAAACAAGATTGGCTGCCCTACAGTTGCAGAAGGCGTCGGAGGCGCTCGACCCTGACCAACTCACCCAAGAGACTGAGAAGAACGATGATGGTAGGGATGCTGACCAAGAAAACTTAATGCTCAATAATTATCTGTACTTTCAGTGTAAGTGACTATATTGAGTAGGTGTAGGTGTGTTTGTGTGCTCAGTTAAACATACGTAGGCCTAACTGTCTTGTGTAGGACTAACTTTCTTCTGGGAGCTTAACTTTCTTGTGTAGGCCTAACTTCCCTATGTAGGACTAACTTTCTTGTGTAGGCCTAACTTTCTTCTGGGGCCTAACTTTCTTCTGGGGGCCTAACTTTCTTGTGTAGGCCTAACTTCCCTATGTAGGACTAACTTTCTTGTGTAGGACTAACTTTCTTCTGGGAGCTTAACTTTCTTGTGTAGGCCTAACTTCCCTATGTAGGACTAACTTTCTTGTGTAGGCCTAACTTTCTTCTGGGGCCTAACTTTCTTCTGGGGGCCTAACTTTCTTGTGTAGGCCTAACTTCCCTATGTAGGACTAACTTTCTTGTGTAGGACTAACTTTCTTGTGTAGGCCTAACTTTCTTCTGGGGCCTAACTTTCTTCTGGGGGCCTAACTTTCTTGTGTAGGCCTAACTTTCTTCTGGGGCTTAACTTTCATATGTGGGCTTAACTTTCTTATTCAGGCGTAACGTTTTTATGGGAATCGTAACTGCATTATGTAGCCCTAACTTTCTTATGTAGGTCTAGCTTCCTTATGTAGGCGTGACTTTCTTGCGTAGGCATAAATTTATTATGTGAGCCTAACACCTTGTTGTATGCACATTGTGCTTGCAGGGAAACGTTTGCCAGATGAGTTATGCGAAGGGGAGTATGAGATCTACCACTCGGCCAGAGTGATGTCTTCTGACTTGGTGGGACGTGGCGTTGCAGACCAGCGGCAGATTACGCAGGCCGAGTGGGGCCTCATGTCTGCTGGGGCTAAGCAGTGTTTCTCTGGTCAGGAGGCGCTGGAAGAAGAGTTAAACCCAGCAAAGAAAATACGCCTGGATGGTTAAAACAGTTCGGTCACTGGTCTCAGGCGGAAGCAAGACATCGAATGCGATGTGCAAACTGAACTTAAAATTGTTTCGTAGTTTTTCGATGATTAAAAGAGCTTAATTGCTGCTCTTAGTGCAAAACGACACACCGAATGACCTGATCTTCCAATTGTTTTGTAATTTTTAGTAATTTTTAATGTACGCTGTGCTTTTGATCTTTACATAGTTTCTTATTGTAACCCTCGAGCTACCAAGGGGGGTGGTTGCCACCCCCTAGGTTTTTTTCATCTCAAACTTTTTCCGTATGGAATAAAAATTTGACCTTTTAGGTAGCTGTATGCAGTGTAGGGGTTCATTTACACACGTTTTGAGGTAAAATGTGAGATGATATCTCACACCTTTCAAAAGTTATACCCAATATACCCGAGGCACCAGGGGGTGTGGATACCACCCCCCTAGATTTTCAAATATATCTTATCCGCCATTTAATATTAAGAGACACAAATTATACCATTCTATAGAGGGAATGTGGGGCTACATTTCTATGGTCACTGAGTTGACCTGAGACAACCGGAAGTGCTCAAAATAAATAATAATACGCGTAATATGCGTGTAAGATGGCTGAATGGAAGCACTCCCCCTTAGTTTGTTGTCTGTAGCGTATTCATTTGTCTTCCTGGAAACGAAACAAAGATACCATTCTTTAGAGGGAATGTAGGGCTTCATTTGCATACCAACATCTTTGTCTTTTGAATACCGGAAGTGATCAAAATAAATAATAATACGCGTAATCTGTGTGAAAATGGCTGAATACAGCATTACAACGTAAACCGATATACATGTATATGTATGGATATATATATGTATGGATGTACATTTATACTATATAAACATGTGTAGGGATGATTTTGTGTATCTTTTATACATAGATTAGTTTCAAAACACACATAATCTTATATTTGTTTATCCAAAAAGTACAAAATGTACGCAATAATATACAATATTGCTAATTAATGGGTTCCGTTGTTAAAAGTGATGTAATTTCGTAATCGTAATCGTAATCGTAATCTCCAAACTTCTAAAGCGCCACTCGAAAGCCAAGCGCAGGGCACCAGCTTATTCACGAGCGCTGCGTCTAGTCAGAAGGGTTGTCCAAAAGAGTAGTCCGAGGAGGTCCGAGTCCGGTTTCCAGAGGATCAGAGGGGTCAGAGTAGCTGCTAAGGTGGGTGTCGTTTAGGTCGAGAGTTTGAAGGTAGATGATCAGTTGAGTCGGGGTAAGAGTTCTTGAAGAGGAGAGACTTTAGTTTCGAGTGGAAAGCCTTGGCGGTGATGGATAGAGGAGCCTGATGGGGATGATGATTGGTGATTGGAGATGATGGTTGAGGAACCGAAAAAGTGCGGAATTCAGGAGGTAGGTCGTTCCAGAGACGTGGTGCAGTGTTGGATATTGCTCGGTTGGAGAACTTGAGATGAGTAGTGACAGGAGGTCGAGAGAGAGTGAGAATGGAGGAAGATCTGGTAGAGCGGGTTGGCTGGATGGTGAAGAGGTCACGTGAAGATATCTGGGCTGGGAGTGTTGTAGAGAGTTGTAGGTTAGTGATAAGACTTTGAAGTGAATTCGCTCTGGGATTTTTAACCAATGGATTGATTTGAGGATGGGAGTGATATGATGATGCTTGGGCGTTCTGGTGACAGCTCTGGCTAATGAGTTTTGGATGAGCTGCAGACGCTTTAGTTGGGTAGATTCAAGGTTGAGAAAGAGGGAATTGCAATAGTCAAGCTTTGAGGTGCATTCACATAATGTACAATGAGTTTTGGATGAGCTGCAGACGCTTTAGTTGGGTAGATTCAAGGTTGAGAAAGAGGGAATTGCAATAGTCAAGCTTTGAGGTGCATTCACATAATGTACAACTAAATATACCTTTCTGTGCAGAAATGAATGCTGAATCCATTGCTATATTACAAGTTATGATATGTAAAACCAAACACGAAATTCAGGGGGTGGTAACCACCCCCTTGGTAGTCAGTGTTACAAAAAAAGCTTGGTAGCCCTAGGGTTAACGCTATGACCGCTTATGTGGTTAATTCATTGGTCAACAGTGGAGCTTAAATCAAATGAATGTTTCAGACCTTACCATGATACCAGCCTTACATTACCTTGTATTACCTGCCCATGAATTCCCTTACATTCCTTAGCTTCATATGATCTAGTCTTGTAATCGTAATCGTAATCGTAAACTCGATATTTCTACAGCGCCCACAAAAGCGAAGTCGCGGGAACCAGCTTATTCACAGGCGCTTAACCAAGAAACAGAATCGATAGGCGGGGGGTCAAAATCAGAGAGAGTCAGGCAGGCAGACAGTCAGACGGCTAAGGTGGATGATGCTTAGAGTTGAAATGGCGAGGAAGGTGAGGGGAAGAGAAGGAATCGGGATAGGATTTGTGAAAAAGCAGTGTTTTCAGTTTTGAGTGGAAGACCTGTGGAGAGATAGCAAGAGGTGAGGTTTTGGTGAGTTCATGGGATGGATCGGATATTTGTCGTAAGCACAGGCGGGAGTTTGTTCCAAAGAGGCGGGACAGCTATGGCTATGGAACGATTTGCAAATTTAAGCGATGAGGTGACGGAAGGGCGGAGCAGTGTGAGGGTGGAAGATGAACGGGTTGAACGAAGAGGTTGGACCGAGAACAACTGACGGAGATACGAGGGCTGAGAGGATTGAAGTGTGTTGTAGGTGAGGGATAGGACTTTATATTCTATTCGTTCAGGAATTTTGAGCCAGTGGAGTGATTTCAAGACAGGTGTGATGTGGTGGTGTTTGGGGGTTTTGGTGACAGCACGGGCGAGGGCATTCTGAATGGCTTGGAGGCGATTAATTTGAGTGGTATCTATGTTGAGAAAAGAGAGCATTGCAGTAATCTAATTTAGCGTGAACTATTGATGTGGCGATTGTTGATGAGGTTTTGAAGTCAAGCATAGGGCGGATTCTACGCAGGTCACGGATGTGCATGAAGCAAGAACGGGAAAGATGGGTGATGTGATCGGAAAAGCTAAGATTCTGGTCAAAAGTCACACCTAGGTTGCGGACAGGAGAATTTGCTATGAATGTGTGAGTGGATACAGAGTCAAGGCTGAGGGAAATAGAGGGATCTGGAATTTTCTTGAGTTGCTCACGTAGGCCTATAAGAATGAATTCAGTTTTAGAGGGGTTGAGGCACAACATGTTTGAAGTCATCCAGGAGGAGATTTGTTTTACCACAACAAGAAGATGATCTATGGAGTCGGCGAAGCTGCTGGGAGAGAATGAAATGAATAATTGGGTGTCGTCAGCGTATAGGTGATGGTCAACTGAGGATGCTTTGATGAGTGAGCTGAGTGGAGTAGTGTAAAGGATGAACAATAGGGGCCCAAGAACAGAACCTTGCGGAACACCACAGGTGAGAGGGCATGATTGCGATGAGGTTTCTGGTGTTTTAACAGAGAAAGAGCGGGAAGAGAGATAGGTCTGAATCCAGAGGAGAGCAGTGTCGGTAAAACCGAACCAGGTAGACAGTCTTTGGAGTAATATGTTGTGGTCAATGGTGTCGAAAGCTGCAGAAATATCAAGGAGGCACAGACAGGAGACTTGTTGATGAGAAATGGCAGAAACAAGTTTATTGTAGAGGCAAGTGAGAAGGGTTTCGGTTGAGTGCCGCTTGGTAAAACCAGACTGGTACGGGTTAAGGAGTGAGTTTGAAGTCAGGTAATCATTTATCCGAGACAGGACTATGCGTTCGGTTAGTTTAGAGATGAATGACAGGTTGGAGACAGGTCGGTAGTTTGAAAGGATTTCTTTATCAAGCGATGGTTTCTTGAGAAGTGGAGTGACCCTACCCATTACCTTTCCCTCCCCACGTTACCTATAGCCTGTCAGTCGGTGGGAAGATGAGACGGCGAGGAAGAGGACTATCCACTTCACTTAACTATCGTAAGTAACTATTGACGGTCTTTGTCTCTGTCTGTCTGTGTCTGTCTGTCTGTGTCTGTCTGTCTGTGTCTGTCTGACTGTCTCTGTCTCTGTCTGTCTGTCTGTCTGTCTGTCTCCCTCTCTCTGTTTCTGTCTCTCTCTCTCTCTGTCTATCTCCCTCTCTCTGTTTCTGTCTGTCTGTCTCTGTCTCTGTCTGTCTCTGTCTGTCTCTGTCTGTCTGTCTGTCTGTCTGTCTGTCTGTCTGTCTGTCTGTCTGTCTGTCTGTCTGTCTGTCTCTCTCTCTCTCTCTCTCTCTCTCTCTCTCTCTCTCTCTCTCTATATATATATATATATATATATATATATATATATATATAATATCTATTATGTCATATATGAGGCGATGTTTCAGAATGGATATGATACTATGATACATGAGGAGGGAGATTTTGAAATCGATACGGGCGCAAATGGGAAGCCAGTGTAGTTGTTGAAGAGATGGTGTGATGTGATATCTAGGGCAAAGACGAGCAGCGGCATGCTGAACAGATGTTAGAGGTTGTATATATAGAGTCGATGTGGGAAGACCAGATAGGACCGAGTTACAGTAGCCGATGCGACAGACGACAAGGGCTTGAGTAAGAATACGAAGGCAGGTTTCATCAAGGCAATTTGTTTGTGTCTCAAATCAGTTTAAGTCGACTTGTGGAAAAAACAACTTCAAGTGACTTTACAAATTTGACTTGGAATCAGTTGCGCTAAGCAGAAATGACTCGACTCGACTTGGGATGACCAAGTCAACCCCAGTCGACTTATTTTGGTCGACTCCCAGGTCTGGCTGGCAATTTAAATGCCTCCAGAGATGATGCGTCCCCTGGTATTCCCTCATTTGGTTTAACTCCTACCTCACTGAATGAGCCGATGGTTGTCATTGGAGACTCCCTGGAAGACTCAGTGGGTTGGGGTTTAGATTTGGCGTTCCACAGGCTAAGTGCTCGGATCCATCCTCTACATTCTGCTGACATACCACTTTCATTTACTAAACGCAGGGCAAATGACCATCTTATGCAGATGATGGCCAGGCTTTCGTACATGGTCCATCATCTGATCAACTCTCCCTGGACCGTTCTATCGATTGTCTTGTTTCTGATCTTCACTACTGGATGTCGATTAACCCACTCTGCCTAAATGCTACAAAGACTCCGTTGATCTGGTTTGGGACTATAGCCAACAGCTTGCTAAACTTTACTTTCTATTACTGACTGAAAAATACCTTGAGTAGTGAGTACACATACTCTTCTAGTATCCGTGTTCTGGGTCATACTAGTGTTGTTTTAGTTTTGCCTTGAGTTTTAGTTTTAGTTATTATTAGTTTTACATGCTAGGTGTTTTAGTTATTATTAGTTTTAGTTATTTTGCCAAGTTTAAGTTTTAGTTATTATTAGTTTCACATGCTAGGGGTTTAAGTTATTATTAGTTTAGTTATTTCGCGGAGCTAGTCTGGCAATATTTTCCCGCATACAGCTTTTAGCACCAAAAAGATTCACTCGCTACAATCTGTTTCTAATCGATACTTAAAACAATGCCATACACCACTAGTTTTAGGTCTACCACCTAAATTTAGTTCGGACATCTTATAAAATTCCAAAGATCGGATGATTACCGAACGAACTGCTGATTATAAAACGCGTATATCCAAAAACATTGAATATCCTATACCCTAGGTTTTCGTTGTGTTTTCGTTTTGGTTTTCGTTATGTGTTTTCGTTATTATTAGTTTCGACTGGCTTAGTTTTAGTTATTATTTCGTTTTCGTTTTCCGTCCAGTTTTCGTTTTGGTTTTAGTTTTAGTTAACTAAAACCTTAGTTTTCGTTAACGAAGGTTTTCGTTTTAGTTATTGTTAACGAAAACAACACTAGGTCAGACTGGGTGTCACGCTTGACTCCTCCCTCACATTCACGGAGCACATATCTAACCTGACTCGGCTCAGAGACATCAGACGATCGGTCTTTACGACCATATGTTCACGCGTTTGTCTTTTTCCGCCTTGACTACTGCAAATCGCTCTTTATGGGCCTCGCGAAACAGCGTCTCTCCCCTTCAATCGGTCTTAAATGCTTCAGCTAGGCTCATAGCCCGACTCAGTGGCACCGCCAGACGCCAAGAAAGTGGGTGGACGCAAAGTGTAAAAAATATTTAAGACATGAAACATTGCCAGCCATTTTGGTCGTCAGTGGTCATCATCATTCATGTGATAATGAAGCATAAATGAACATTACATTGGTATTTGTCGTGCTTGTATCCGCACGCTTTAGGTGTACATTGCGCAAATTACAGTGATGTGGTCTCGAGACCGCGGTCTTGGTCCCGAGACCGTCTTGAGACCGAAAAAATGCAGTCTTGGTCTTGGGCGTTTGGTCTCGGTCATTCGCCTTTTGTCTTGGCTTTGCGCCTTTGGTCTGTCCTTGGGTGAGGACAAGAGCGGAATAGGCCTATTTGTTAAACTTTGTCGATATTTTACAGTTATTCGGGACTTCTGAGATAGCTTCGAATTCATGCGACGATCCGCCAAGGACAAAGCGAGAGAGGACCTCGTTGTTCGCTTATCAGAAGCGACAAGAAAACGTTGAAGACTTGAGGCACAGTTAGCCCTGACTTCTTGTAATTTAGTGACTAATTAGGTTTATACTGATGCAGTTTCTCGAGGCAAAATCAGTAGTCGGGCAAGCTTTGCAGATAAGATACCTGTATTTGGTGGGAATTTGTCTCTACTGCAAAGTTTTTTTTGTATCCTGCAACGCCTGCACCTGTTGAGAGTGTTTAACTGTAGTCTGCTCTTCATCAGTCCTCGCAGCATTGGAACCAAACCTGTATATAACTATAAATATAATAAACCTCTTATTTGAATTATGGGAATAGGCCTATGTAACACTACAATTGAGAATTGCGTTTATGGTCTCAAGACCATGAACGCAATTCTCAAGACCTAGGTCTTGGTCCTGGATAATGAGGTCTTGGACCAAGCGGTCTTGGACCAAGCGGTCTTGGTCTCGGTCTTGGTATATAACGATTCGCTATTGGACGTATGGCTAAATACCGAGGAGGAGACAGAACGTCGAATTGCTCTGAGATGTCTCAGATGGAAGTAGCAGGAACGGGTGAGATTCTTGATGTGTTCTGAGAAGGTGAGTGACTGAGTGTGCTGTCAAGGACAACGCCTAGGTCACGGACACTGGACGAGAAGGTGAAAGATGGAGAAAGTTTTTGCAAGAAAAGCGAAGTCGAGCTTAAAAAGCTGCTGTCGGGTACGAAACCAGATCAGTTGAGTCTTTGATGAATTCAGTGAAAGCCGATTGGAGGACATACTGAAAGCCGATTGTAGGGTGCCATGGGGTGGATTACTTTGTAATTGTAATTACGACCATTTATATAGCGTCGTTGGTAGCAAGCTACTTCTAGGACGCGTCCAGCAAAGGACTGGGCCTAGTCAGTTCCAACGCAGTGAATCTGTTTTGTGTCAGAATGAAGCTAGTTTGTTAACACAGACTCTAATGAAATCACTGTGTACCAAGCTGAGATGTGGCCGTTAGCACTGGACATAACTCCCTCCCCTTGTCTACATTTCAGTGGCCCTTCCCTTCCATCTTTGCCTGCATATCGGTGCCTCGGTAGCCATAATTCCGGGTGTGTAGGTATTTAAACAGATAAAATGTGCACAGGACTATTTAATTTAGTAGTCATATTAAAACAGAGATACATTGTATTCGAGAAATAAATGCGAAGTACAAAATGAATCGTGGCACACCTCTATCTGCGTCCTATCTGATTCTTTAAGCTAGGGGAATCCATTGTTGTTTTAGCGGGTTCCTTGTGGTTTATTATAGCAACCGATCAGCGTTGAGTGTAGACGGTTTTCTAAGGTTAGGCCATCAACGTTTAATTATTATATTAGGTGGTTTGTGCAGACTTATTAAACGTTGGAGAAATTCAGTTAAGGTATGACAATTAAATACAATACAACTGTAATTTGATGAAAACAAATCGCGTTACGTCGTCTTTGTATGCCTGCCGAAATGCTAAGAAGCTTGCCGTTGCTTTTGAGAGAAAAACATGTTTCATCATCATAATTATCATGTATTCGTTTATTGTGTTAACAACAGACATAACGCTGTAGGTGTAGGCCTACATAGAAAAAAAAGATATTATAGTATGAAGTAATAACTTAGTAAGAGTTCAAGAATAACATACGATATACACTGTGTCCACGATAAAGTAGACCCCTAGACTTTGTTAAATATCTTGGTCAATTGTACTACTATAGGTACTAAATTTGGTGTACATGCACTTCAGTCTATTCTATCTAAACCCTGCAAATTTTATTACAATTGATGCAACGGTTACGATGATATACCCTTATGAAATTGGGTGGTTCAGGAACCAAGTTACCAACACGTAAAACGCATAGAATTACGTCATTTTTCTGGCTACCGCAGGGATAGGCTGTTGTTTATAAGCGTCATTTTCGGAAACAGTTACACTACGAGACCTGTTTTACGTAACAGTAGTTGGTTGTAAAGAAATGGTTTTCAGTGCAGAGGACAAGATTTTAATCAAGGAGTTGAGAGAGACGAAGGGGTATGGCGTAGGAGACTCATTACAGAATTTCCAATGAAAAATTGGTCCCTAGCTGGTGTCAGCAAGCTGTTAAAAAAGATTGCCACAACCGGATCAGTTGCAAGGAAACCACGAGACGCAAACAAAACCATGGACGCAAACAAATATCAATGCTGTCGGAGAACTGGTGCTGAGTCAGGATGATCAGCCGCGCACGCATCTGTCGATGCGTTTTACGTGTTGGTAACTTGGTTCCTGAACCACCCAATTTCATAAGGGTATATCATCGTAACCGTTGCATCAATTGTAATAAAATTTGCAGGGTTTAGATAGAATAGACTGAAGTTCATGTGCACCAAATTTAGTACCTATAGTAGTACAATTGACCAAGATATTTAACAAAGTCTAGGGGTCTACTTTATCGTGGACACAGTGTACAATATTTCGGGAGTCTGTCAGGAAGGTTAAAGTTATGTGGTCTGACTCAAAGAAAACAGGGCGTAAAATGTTCGTTGGGAAAAGGCATCTGAGTGAATTGATTCTCATTTAAGAGAGCGGCTTTGAATAGCGAAGTGTCTGTTACATTAGCTAGAACATTGGTAGAAGGGGAATCTATGTGAATAGATCCAGAGCGTTTTAGTCTGTTCATAAAGCGTTCTAGACGGGATTTGTCCTTTTCACTGGCCAGTCTCCACCAGGCGGGGGCAGCACACATTGTTCTGGCTATGATGGTTGCGCGGGTGATCAGTTGTGGAGAATCTGCAGATGCACCATGGTTTTTGAATGTTTTAAGGGCGAAGATTGAAGTAGAGCCACTTTTGACGACTTTGTTGATGTGTTTTGTGACTGATATATTATGGCAAACTTGGCCTATCACTGTAGACTGAATTGACCCCACTTATGGTGTCACTGTCGCAAAACCTCCTTCAGTCACTCGTAAAGGCTGGATCGATCCCACCTAAGGGACCACTTGGCGGATTCCTCTCTTCTTCAACGGTTACCAGGATAGCGTCTCTGAAATCCCCCAGTCCTCGATGTCCGGCCAGGTTTCGCCTCTCCTGTCAGGCAAAGGTCTAGACGATGCTTGCGACCACCGATCGTCAATTAGACGAAGAAACGAAGGAAGTCAGTTCAACACAACCATTCGTATTATTGTCACCAGATCAAGAACGAACAGCATCGACAAACGACTAACTAATGACATCAACTCAGCTCTACTCTCTACTCAAAGAAGAACAACTCTAAGAACTTCTCTAAGAACCTGAGTACCTTCTGACCTGCTGAGCGTCTTCAGCAGCGCTATTTATAGCAATTCAACACATCAAGGCTGGGCAGGTCCCGGGGACTCTGTCACTGTGGGCAGTCGCCTAGCAACCGGTCCCGGGGACTCTGGGCAGGTCCTGGGGACTCTGGGCAGGTCCCGGGGACTCTAGGCAGTAGCCTAGCAACCGGTCCCGGGGACTCTAGGCAGTAGCCTAGCAACCGGACAGGACACATATACATATTTCTAGATTTGAAGGGGTGTTTTCGGAGGCTGCATCCATTAGCGCAAGTAAAGGGGGACTCTAGTGGATCAAAGTAGTAAGTACCCCACCTAAACGTGTGGGCCCTTCGTCCTACGTCGTCGGGTCATCTGACCCGACGACGTAGGACTATATATCCATTGGAATATATCCAAAGCACAGTTCTAACCATCTTTGTTATGGTTATATAGGCCTAAGTTTCTTATTTACGCCTAAGTTTCTAATGTAGGCCTAACGTTCTTATGTGAGCCTAACTTTGCTTCCTCTCCTCTTTCCCTACCATTCCCTTCCCTCCCCTATACCACTCCTTCCGCTTTCCTCTCCTCCCTCCCTCTCCCTCCGTGCCTCCATCCCTCGCTCCGCCCTCCTTCCGAATTCAGACCCTGCCTCCCCGTCTGTCTGTCTGTCTGTCTGTCTGTCTCGCATTAGTGACGCCACAAATGGAAAAATTACATAATATGTAGAATGAACTCAGTTCCTGTTTTGTAATATTTCAGTGTTGCGAGATGGCAGAGATCGCAGAGAAGCTAAGGGAAATGGGTCGTCATGTCACGTTGAGCGTACAAAATATACAGCTGGCGGTCAATGCGATGGAAACGTATGCAGATCAACGAAAAGCCGATTCGAAGGAAAAGAATGAGGCAGGCTCCACCATTGATTCCGAAAAGAAGATGGACGATGGTAGGACCATGCTGACGAAGAAAACTCAATCCTCAATATAATATTATGTTCTTTTTAGTGGAAGTTCCTATATATATATATATATATATATATATATATATATATATATATATATATATATATACATACATATATATATATATATATTGTGTGTGTGTACATGTATGTGTGTGTATGTGTGTGTATGTGTAGGATGTTGATGATGAGGATGAGTTTGTTGTTGTTGATGATGATGACGACGACGATGACAGCGACGAAGTGATAACAATGTGAAGATGCGGATGATTATGTTGTTGTTGATGATGACGGTGATGATGACCATGTTCTTGTTGCTGATGTATGCCTAAATTTTCTTATATAGGCCTAACTTTCTTAATGAGAGCTTAGCTTTTTTATGTAGGCCATGCCAAAGTTTTTTGTGTAGGCTTAACTTTCTTATGTAGGCCTAACTTTCTTAATTTGAGCCTAACCTTCTTGTGTAGGCCATGCCTAACTTTTTCGTGTAGGCCTAACTTTCTTGTGTAAGAAATGTAAGTAAGTAAGTAACTGTAGCCTTTATTACTCCATTAGCAAACGCACAATGGGACATCGAAATAGAATGTAAAATAACACATAGAAGTAATAATAATATTATAGTAATAATAAAGAATAGTCAAGCTTATAAAACATGCTAATAAATGTAAAGCATCCTGGTAATGAATCCCTTTCTAGTGAGGAGGTCAGAACGTGGAATTTCACGGTTGTGAGGACGAGGCCGTAAAGAGTATTGTGATTCATGAACTGGAGGCAGTAAACCATGGAGAACATGCCCAGGGTTAGCCAATATATTGGAAAATAGAGCGCGGTCAGCTTCAACGCACATCTCTTCGAATGTAGGGGAGTTGAACTTTGAAGGGCAAAAAGCCTTGCTTAATCAAGTTTTTTAAATAAGAGAGTTTATCCGTTCTCGCTCACCCAAATTAGCGAATCCCCACCAAGCAGGAGCCAGGAGAGGAGTAAACCATTCTCGCAACAATGGTATACAGCGCGTGCACTACGTCATATAGACGATTACCAGTAAGCCCATGAGCCACCAGAACACGCAATGCAAAAAAGGACTGCTTAACTCTGCAGCATATTATTATGTTATAGATATGAAGGGAGAACCCGATTCTTCCAGAGAGTGTAATACCAAGGATCTTGAGATCTGTAACCCGGTCAATCCCAACAATTGGTGGAACTGTGACATCAGTTCGGTAATGCCGTAATGGGGACGGGTTATGATAATTTCACAAGACTTGCTAGTATTTAAACGTAAGTACGGTAAGTTGCAACTTTTAGACCATAGTGCAATGTGAGCAAGTTTAGATTCGGTAGTAGAAATGCCTGATGCAGGCATCACCAAATAACAGTCACCAGCAAACTTAAATAATCGGTTTCCCACATGGAGAGCCTTTAGACCAGAAACTGTACCGGTAATAAGAAAATTGGAGGAACAAGTTCCGAACGCTGAACAAAACTGAATTTTATACTCTTGTAAGAGTGTGAAGTTCTCGAGGGTTTCCATTGGAAATGGTCGTAATTTTCTACATATTTGGTTTTTAATAGCAGTAAAGCATTAATTTCGAAGGGGTTGGACCCGTAAAACCCCTCTGCAAATGCGCCCATGCCCTCCTCTGTGTCTCTCTCTTCCTCCCTTATTAGTGACACCACAAAGGAAAAAATATTAGGTCTACATCATATTTTGTAGACTGAACTCGGTTTGTGTTTTGCAGAGGTTCCCAACCTTTTCTGTGCTCCGCACCACTGGGGAATGTTCGCACCCCATACAAAAGTATCACCTCATTTGAAGACACGCACACAAAATTGTTCGTAGCCTACTGAAACGTGTGCTTAGAAGCTTTATGATAGCCTTACAGGCTTACGATGTTAAATGGAAATAAACGTCTAATCTTACGGTTTTACCCATGCTTTTCCTGTGACAGCTTAACAAATTTATAATGAACTATCAATGCATTCTTATAATTCATACTTCCCTTTTTGTCGCGCCCCCTGAAAGTAAATGACAAAAAACTGACAACTGACTGACAACTAACAACTGACAAACTTTTATTTCCCAGAGCAACAATGCATGTAACAGTTCCAATAACACATAGTACATTTCAGTGCGCTGGCTAGGGAATAGGGGAGACCCAAAATGGGCAGAACGCAGAGGCCCCGCTTAATTAGGGACACCCCATTAACTAGAATCGATGATGGCTGATTAGTCAGTAGCTGATAACATTCAATTTTCTAAAGATTAGTATGTAAGCTCACAAAATTAAACAATTCCAATAAGATATCGTCAATCTTTCAACCTTGTTTTAAGTAACTCCCTCCACATGTTCTTAAATTGGATAAACGTAGGCCTACATGCAGGTGCATTCTGTATTTTTCTTGGTACAG
>JACEVL010000140.1:1797500-1877218 GCA_020284085.1 Aporrectodea caliginosa
ATACGTAGGCCTAACTTTCGGTGACCGGACAATTGCGCGCAAGGACAATTGCGCGCAGGACAATTGCGCGCCGACAATTGCGCGCCGACATTGCGCGACCCGACAATTCCGCGCAGGACAATTGCGCGCCGACAATTGCGCGCAAAAAAGGGAACAATTCAAATTTATTTCAAATTTATTTCGAATGATTTTCATTTGCTTTTCTAAAGCTTTTAAACTATTTAAAACCTTAAAAATTAATGTCGAAAGAGTTTCAGCTATTCAGCTACTGTTAGTGAGGCTACTATAGAAAACTGTTCTACTGTTCAAATGGAAAGATTGTTTGACTATAGAAAACTGTTCTACCGTTCAAATGGAAAGATTGTTTGCGATTCCGCGTAGATAATCAATCAACGGAACTGTGCGATAGGTAGGAGTCAGCGCCATCAGGCGTCGGTTAAGTTTCATGTATTTCGACTTCGAAGCCTCTGGTTGTCGAAACTTCTCTTGGTAGGGTCAGTAACGGGGGAGGGAGGCTTATTGGTATCTCGGCGCCTTGAAGGATAAATATCCAAAATAACTGGAATGAAATAAAATAACCATATTCAAATTATTTATATTAGCATATAGTTCTTTTTAGTTACCTTTAATTACTACACGGTGCGCGCAATTGTCGTTTTTTTGGCCGCGCGCAATTGTCGGCGCGCAATTGTCGGTGCGCGCAATTGTCGTTTTTTTGGGCCGCGCGCAATTGTCGGCGCGCAATTGTCCCCTGCGCGCAATTGTCGTTTTTTTGGCCGCGCGCAATTGTCGGCGCGCAATTGTCGGTGCGCGCACTTGTCGTGTTTTGGCCGCGCGCAATTGTCGGCGCGCAATTGTCGGTACGCGCAATTGTGTTTTGGCCGCGCGCAATTGTCGGCGCGCAATTGTCAGCGCGCAATTGTCCTGCGCGCGATTGTCGGGGTGCCCTAACTTTCACATGTAGGGCTAGCTTTCTTATGTAGGCCTAACTTATTATGTATAGGCCCAATTTCCTTATGTATGTAGGCCTAACTTTATTTATGTATAGGCCTAACTTATTATGTATAGGCCTAATTTCCTTATGTAGGCCTAACTTCTTATATAGGCCTAGCTTTCTTATGTAGACCTAACTTCTTATGTAGGCCTAATTTGACTATGTGAGCCAAATATCTTAAGACATGCCAGTTTAAATCTGTTGAATCGCCATATTGTGCTTGCAGGGAAACGTTTGCCAGATGAGTTATGCGAAGGGGAGTATGATATCTACCACTCGGCCAGAGTGATGTCTTCTGACTTGGTGGGACGTAGCGTTGCAGACCAGCGGCAGATTACGCAAGTCGAGTGGGGCCTCATGTCTCCTAGGGCTAAGCAGTGTTTCTCTGGTCAGGAGGCGCTGGAAGAAGAGTTAAACCCAGCAAAGAAAATACGCCTGGATGGTTAAAACAGTTCGGTCACTGGTCTCAGGCGGAAGCAAGACATCGAATGCGATGTGCAAACTGAACTTTAACTTGTTTCGTAGTTTTTAACAATATGGCTGCTGTTAATTGAACTCTCAACAGAATGTTTATATTAAATGATCGTTGTTCTCATTATCATGACATTATAGATACATATATCTATATATATCAGAAACATCTGACTATATAATGTTATATGTATAATTGTTTTGCTTCGCTGATTGTCTGATATTTACGTAGTTTCTTATTTTAACGCTATATGACCGCTGATCTGGCTAATTGATTATTGAAAAGGAGCTTAGAATCAAAATTGAATGTTTTTGACATTATCTTACTGTTTGACCTTACACAACCTTACCAGCCTTTCATAACCTTATATTACATTCCCATTCATTTCCTCACATATCATTACCTTACATAATTAATAGCTTTATATGCAGTACCCAACCTTGCATTGCCGTACAGTACATAGCCCTATGTTACCTAATACCGTTAATAACGCGTTAAATGCCCAACCCTAATTTCCACCCATGAGTCATTAGTCAATTATACAATTCAGTGCAGTGTAGTACGTATGTATCGGAACACTTTTTTTAATACCACGTAGATGTGCTACACACGTAGCTATATGCAACACAACTGAATTTTAGAAGCCGTATGTAGATTAGGGGTCTGCGGGTATACCCGTACCGCGGGTTTACCCGTACCCGACCCGTACCCGCGGGTCGGGTACGGGTCGAGGCACGCATTTCACGGGTCGGGTCGGGTACGGGTAGGGTCATCACGGGTACGGGTATACCCGACTTTACCCGTACAGACGTGAAGTTTATAGGTTACAATGTCGCCTTGCATATAATAGTGAATCTTGCACCGGCAAAGACTTACTTACATGCAGTCTAACTGGCACAACCTAAAGCTAAGTACCATATGCCTGCACATAATATTATATACATATACATATATAGTTATATACATTTACACATAATATAGACATATACATAAATATACAAATATATGCATACACTAATATGCATTTGCACATATATACATATTATTACACATATATACGGGGTGGCCCAATAAAAATTTCCCACCAGATAAAATGCAATTTCTCCGCAACCAATTTAGATTTTTCTACAAACTTTCAGGATTTTTAGGGGAAAGATATTTTAAGGATTCCTGCAACTTTCACTGAAAAGTTTCATTGCTTCAAAAGTTACAGCTGTTTAAAATATTCAATTCCGTATTTTCAAATTTACAAAGAAAAATTAACAATCTCTTGTCATTTTCAATGTCAAATAACATAACCTTCCATTACGAATTCAGAAACCTGTTAGACAGTTTATCTCAAAGCATGTTCGACGTGTACACCACCAGCTTTCACACAATCTCAAAGTCTTTTTGTAAAGGCTCAGTATTGTCTTTGTAATTGAGTCCTGTGGCAGCTGATCCCATAATATTAACTGCAAGACTTCCTTCAGCTCGTCAGTGTTCTTCAGCTTTGGATGAAATGTCTTGTAGCATTCAAGCATAGCTCCCCAGACGTGGTAACCAAGATGGTTAAGGTCTGGCGACTTTGTTGGCCATTCGTCTTTGCCAATTAATTAACTGCAGTTGATGGCAATAGTCTTGAGCCTACTTTGCCGTGCGAGCAGGCGTAACATCCTGCTGGGAAATGTAACCAGGCGGTAGAACAGACTTGCAGGACTTCGTCAATCAGTCTGGGTAACAGAGTTTCAACGTAAAGTTTAATGTCTACTTTAGCCTTGTCTGGAATGAAGACAGCACACCTTCCTTACTGCCGTAACAAACGCCAGCAGAAACCATGAAGTGCTTCGAAAACTTGGCTCTCTCAACCACCAGGCGACTTTCGCGAACGTCGCGCCTCTTGCCGGCAGACCAAACGCAGTCGTTCTGAGGGTTAACCGCCGGGTTCAGGTAACAGTTTTCGACAGATTCTGAGATGATCCGAGCTGGAATAGGACAAAATGCAGAGAGATGAAGATCACGTTTCACAATTCATTGAACAGACGATCGACAAGTGTTCAGTTCTTCAGTGACTCAATAAACGAGGCCATGTTGAGCTTCACAAAAGACTTTGAGCTTGTGCGAAAGCTGGGGCGTGCACTTTGAACATGCTTTGAGATAAACTGTCTAACAGATTTTTGAATTCTTAATGAAAGGGGATGTTATTTGACATTGAAAATAACAAAGCGACTGTTCAAATTTTATTTGTAAATTTGAAAATACGGAATTGAATATTTAAACAGCTGTAATTTTTTAAGAAATGAAACATTTTCAGTGAAATTTTCAGCATTGTTAAATAATCTTTCCTCTGTATATCCTGAAAATATGGTAGAAAGATCTCAATTGATTGCGGAGAAATTGCATTTTATCCGGTGGGACATTTTTTATTGGGCCACCCTGTACATGCACACATACATAATACACTTTTACACACATATATACATTTGCACATATATACACTTATGCACATATATGCTTATACACAAGATTATCTACATATATACATATAACCATATATGTATATATACATATACACATGTCTATGGGTCGTGTGAACGTGGCATTTATTGATAGTTGTCAAATTGAAGTTGTGAAGTGATTTGTTCCATTAGCACGGTCTAAAAGCTTTTCCAGTCAGGCAAGAACAAGTTCATAGGTCGCTAACGTTGGAGGCCCGGGCTAAACAGCCTTGTTTTTCTTACAACAGGTTGTGGCAGTTCAGGAAGATATATTTCAGAGTTTGTCATCCCTTACCCTCTGTGAAATGCTTAAACTATTAAATTACCGGTACTATGCATGACTGGAAAGATAAGACGATTGATGCAAGACTGGCTGGGTGCAGTGGGTGGCCATAAGAGGAAGACCGAGAATTATGTTGTTGGACTGGATGATGGAGGAAGATTACAGCTATTTGAAGGAGAGAGCCAGACAGCGTGACGAATGGCGACATTGGACGTATGAACCTGCCTATAGGAAGGCAGATAACCAAAAGAAGAAGATATGTAGGCTATGTGTGTATAAATATATATATATATACATATATACATACATATATATATATACATATATATATACATACACAGAAATGCTTGCCAGTAAATACGGTTGGTTTTCTAAGACTTCTACTGATACGTCAACAATGTTTTCTTTCGCACATCTAACAGTATTGAAGGCCGTCGTAATGTTTTAAATTTACGTCAGATGTAAGTAATAAAGCATACTTACATTACATTATTATGAGTATTAATTACGTGTGTGCATGAACCCGCCATTGGTGGTTCTTTTTCTTAAGTCCCAACACTTCATACCATGGGCTGGGCCCCAGGGGCTGGGCTTAAAAAGTTTTTCCCCCTTTCCTCCTCCCGCTTCTCCTTCTCCCCTCCCATTCAAAACCCCCTCCCTTTTTTAAAATATAGAAAAAGGAAGTCTATTACCCCGTCATCATCAATATTTCTTACCCAACCAAATTTCCATTTAAAATAAATTTTTAAAAAATTTTTCCCTTTCCCGCTCTGGCTGCTACTACCACATACCCACTCTACTCTACCTACTCTACTTCTACTTCGCCATCCTACAACTCTATACTACCCCCCCCAATTTTCCCCCACCAAAACCAAAACCGGTTACCCCTTCTAATGCTTTGTGGCTGCTATTACCCAATTTCTGGGTCTGCTTCTGTTTTGTTAAACTTTCTAAAATGTAAAAATACCGCTACTTTTTCACGCTTTTTGGTATTATTTTATTTTATTTTTAAATTTTTTGGTTTTGGTTTCTGCCTATTCTTAAATACTACTACTACTACTACTACTACTAATACTACTACTTCCATTATAACATCTCACAACCATACAAATAATCTCTCATATCTTTGTAGGCTGCTATTACCCTTTATTCATCAATTTTGTTTTTTATTTTTAAAATTCCCTATGAAATGTAAATTACCCCCGGATACGGCGGGCTTTTAAAGGGTTAATTATTTATTAATTTTAATATTTTTATTTTTTATTTTTAAATTTTACTACTCTACTACTACCCCTATTTCTACTCTCAAAAACCCCTTTTCCACCAACCCCTTTAAAAACAATTACTAACTCTAAACACCTAACCCTATAACTATACAATACAATAAAATACCAAATTTTTTTCCCCTATTTCCTTCCCATTAAATAAATGCACACATACCCTAATTTTTTTTTTAACAACTGAGGTGAGCATTGTGGAGGTGAAGGACTTTAAAAGGCCCCCCAATAACTGGTAATTTGGTTAAAAAGGGAAAAAAAAACCGGAAAAAATTTAAAAAAATTTGCCCAAAATCACGGCAATATACGGCATTTGGGGAAATTCATGGCATTCAAGGCAAATGTGAATGTGTGGAATGCAGTGGTGTAGCGGTATGTTCTGTGCCTTGTAACCGGAGTGTTGCAGGTTTGAATCTACCTCAAGCCACTGCGTATAGCGACACTGGACAAGCTGCTCACCCACAATAATCCATGAGGAAGGCAACGGGAAACCCTTTCACTCATCTCATCCTCGGATGGCTTAAAAGCCAATGGATATACCTTCGGACGGAAAACTCATCATCATCACGGCAAATGCTGAAACTCATGCAATTTACGGCTTCCGTGACGTCATGAATTTCTACTAGTCCTACGTATAATAAAAATCTGCCTTCCAAATGGAAACCTCTGTTGTGTAATTGCTGAAGCATGCCTTGTAACTAAGAATTGCCGTGTAACGTGTAAATGAGTTGACGTAATGGCAGATTTACTTTACGCATTGATTGTTTCAATCTGTTCAATTTTTTTCTGTTTCTGTGACATTTTAGACATTTGCGTTCGATCATTGTTTCTGGTCGATGGCAGACAACAACCCGAAATATGCTAGTGAGTATATCTTGTCCACTGTTTCCAGATAAATTGCTGTGCACATTTGTTAATATTTTTTACCCAAGGTATGTATGATCCAACAGGATTTCAATGATTTCTGCTCCATCTGCGCCACTAGCCAACTCAGCTATAACGAATACACTGACTGTACATGTACACTGTTTGTTTGGAAGATGAGATGGCGACGGGGAATGCCCTCATATGCCAAGGCTAAGAAAATGAAGTCACTAACACTTCACAACTATGGCTGCCTCAGGGCTAACTTAAGAGACTGCTCTACTTCTTCTTCTCCTTCTCTGCCTCCTGCTCCTCCTCTTCCTCGTCCTCCTCTTCATCCTCCTTGTCCTCCTCCTCCTCCTCCTTACTTCATGGAGTGAGATTTCATCGCCTAAATTGCAATTAGATAATTACAAGTCTGCGTCGAATTTTTATAGTTGGTGATTTGATTAACATACAATCATAACAACACCATTAATTAGCTTCGCATTTCAGCATTAATTAGCCGTAGGGTGATTAACTAAGCATTGGCTAGATCAGGTAGATGGGCCATATTGCTCCATCCCAGGGGAATATGTACCCGTAGACTGCGCTTTTATTCTTGCGGCATGCTTTCAAGAGTTTCAGTTGTTAATGCAGTTAATTTACTGGCAGCTGTGTTCATAAATTAGAGTGATGTTGTCGTTTTTCTGTATCTGTGAATATAGTTAAAATTTAATCTAACTTATATATTATTATTTATTTATTAAATTTGTAACATGCGCACGGTCACACCAAAATGTAAATCTGTGGCATGGAGCCGCCAGGAGAGGATGCAGACTTTAGATATCCAAATCCTTGAAAGCCAAGGAGGAATAATGAGTTTTGAGCCACTTTTTGAAGGAAGGAAGTGAATTTGAGCTACAAAGAGAGCTATAATGGCACGGAAGTAATGCACGAAGATAAGTTGATAGTCAGTATCACATAAAACTGATACATTGGCTGGAATCTGAAACTGACGATCAGGGCTACATGAAACTACAACATTGCAGACCGGCTGAATATATGTGTAATATAGCTATCTGTTATGTTGAACGTTGCAAGCTACTGATATCGTGCTTTTACATTTTTCCTGAATCTGCATATAGTTGACCGCTTAATAATTGTTCTTACGTTGTCGAAATATTTGTTGATAATAACAGCATTTAACATTTCATATAGGGCAGAATAAGTGATTTGGCATCAGATATTGCAAGTTTCACATCTTCTTTGAAAAGAATTTACCACAAAATTGACGGACTTTTCATTGTCTCTGAGAGAATGCAGCTTTCAAGAGGGATTTGATCAAACTGCGTAGAAAGATAGGCAATCCCTGCTAAATTGCCAAATTGCATGAAGAATGAAGTACCTGTAGCTTATTCCCGTAATCAATATTGCCGCAGAGTACAGGCCGTGTATGTGCTTGACCCTATAATATATATATCACACCTCCCCTGAAGGACTCGGCATTAGTGTTCCATGGATACGTATGTACTGTTAATACGGTATACGTGAAAAAGAGCGTCTCCCAGAGCGGAACTATACATGGAAAGAGCTCTTACATCAAGAATTAGGCCAGCGTTAACGGGGTCCATGCTTATCCATTGTTGTTGATGTGACCCAGGAGGAGATTCTGCGGCCACTAACTGGTTGCCCATGGCAACAGATGGGTTACAAATTATTCCCTAATTGCCGAACATTGATTGTTTCTGCTGATGGACGGTGAACCAGTGTAGCCAATAGTTTAGTCAGGCACGGTAGCTGATTGGTTAGAGCGCTCAGCCTGTTATGCGGAGAGTACGGATTCGAGCGTCCACTCGGGCGGTTACTGTGTAGGGGACCTTGAGCAAGTCCTTCACTCTCAACTGCTCACTGCCATCAATGTTCTGTCGTGTGTGTACTTCTGAATTTTGAAGGAGGGCTATATCAAATGCAGTTGTATTGTATTGTATGTTCATCTTCAACCTTGTCTTGTAACTGTAAATTCTTCCCAGTCTTTCTTGTCATTGTTTTCATCCATTTCTTCAATTCTGACAATTGAACATACAATACAATATTCTGACAATTCTGTAACCGTTGCGGTTTGTCAACCGGATTGTTTCAATGAAGAATATTATTATTATTATGTTTGCCAACTGATGTAGTATATATTAATTCGTAATGATATTTAACATAGGGGTCTGCGGGTATACCCGTACCCGCGGGTTTACCCGCACCCGGGTCGGGTACGGGTCGGGTACGCATTTCACGGGTCGGGTCGGGTACGGGTAGGGTCATCACGGGTACGGGTATACCCGGCTTTACCCGTACAGACGTGAAGTTTATAGGTTATAATGTCGCCTTGCATATAATAGTGAATCTTGCACCGGCAAAGACTTACTTACATGTAGTCTAACTAGCACATCCAAAATCTAAGTACCATATGCCTGCACATACATATACATATACATATATATAGTTATACACATTTACACATAATATAGACATATACATAAATATACAAATATATGCATACACATATATGCATTTGCACATATATACATATTATACACATATACAGGGTGGCCCAATAAAAAATGTCCCACCAGATTAAATGCAATTTCTCCGCAACCAATTTAGATTTTTCTACCAAACTTTCAGGATTTGTAGGAAAGACATTTTAAGGATTCCTGAAACTTTCACTGGAAAGTTTCATTGCCTCAAAAATTACAGGTGTTTAAATATTCAATTCCGTATTTTAAAATTTACAAAGAAAAATTAACAGTCACTTGTCATTTTCAATATCAAATAACATCACCTTCCATTACGAATTCAGAAACCTGTTAGACAGTTTATCTCAAAGCATGTTCGACGTGTAAACCACCAGCTTTCACACAATCTCAAAGTCTTTTTGTGAAGCTCAGTATTGTCTTTGTAATTGAGTCCTGTGGCAGCTGATCCCATAATATTAACTGCAAGACTTTCTTCAGCTCGTCAGTGTTCTTCAGCTTGGGATGAAATGAATGGTAGCATTCAAGCATAGGTCCCCAGACGTGGTAACCAAGATGGTTGTTGGCCATTCGTCTTTGCCAATTAATTAACTGCAGTTGATGGCAATAGTCTTGAGCCTACTTTGCCGTGTGAGCAGGCGTAACATCCTGCTGGAAAGTGTAACCAGGCGGTAGAACAGACTTGCAGGACTTCGTCAATCAGTCTGGGTAACAGAGTTTAATGTCTACTTTAGCCTTGTCTGGAATGAAGACAGCACATCTTCCTTACTGCTGTAACAAACGCCAGCAGAAACCATGAAGTGCTTCGAAAACTTGGCTCTCTCAACCAATAGGCGACTTTCGCGAACGTCGCGCCTCTTGCCGGCAGACCAAACGCAGTCGTTCTTAGGGTTAACCGCCGGGTTCAGGTAACAGTTTTCGACAGATTCTGAGATGATCCGAGCTGGAATAGGACAAAATGCAGAGAGATGAAGATCACGTTTCACAAGTGTTCAGTTCTTCAGTGACTCAAACAACGAGGCCATGCTGAGCTTCACAAAAGACTTTGAGCTTGTGCGAAAGCTGGGGCGTGCACTTTGAACATGCTTTGAGATAAACTGTTTAACAGATTTTTGAATTCTTAATGAAAGGTGATGTTATTTGACATTGAAAATCACAAAGCGACTGTTCAAAGTTTATTTGTAAATTTGAAAATACGGAATTGAATATTTAAACAGCTGTAATTTTAGAAGAAATGAAATATTTTCAGTGAAATTTTCAGAATTGTTAAATAATCTTTCCCTTGTAAATCCTGAAAATATGGTAGAAAGATCTCAATTGATTGCGGAGAAATTGCATTTTATCCGGTGGGACATTTTTTATTGGGCCACCCTGTACATACACACATACATAATACACTTTTACACACATATATACATTTGCACATATATACACTTATGCACATTTGCTTATACACATGATTATCTACAGATATGCATATAACCATATATGATATATATATATACACACACACACACATATATACAATCATGTCCATGGGTTTTTTGTGAACGTGGCATTTATTGATAGTTGTTGAATTGAAGTTGTGAAGTGATTTGTTCCATTAGCACGGTCTAAGAGCTTTTCCAGTCAGGCAAGACTGGAGGCCCAGTCTAAACAGCCTTGTTTTTCTTACAACAGGTTGTGCCAGTTCAAGAAGATATATTTCAGAGTTTGTCATCCCTTACACTCTGTGAAATGTTTAGACTATTAAATTAGCGGTATTATGCATGAATGGAGAGATAAGACGATTGATGCAAGACTGGCTGGGTGGCCATAAGAGGAAGACCGAGAATGATGTTGTTGGACTGGATGAAGGAGGAAGATTACAGCTATTTGAAGGAGAGAGCCAGACAACGTGACGAATGGCGACATTGGACTTATGAACCTGCCTAGGAAGGCAGAGAACCAAAAGAAGAAGATATGTAGGCTATGTGTGTATATATATATATATATATACATACATACATATATATATATATATATATATACATACACAGAAATGCATGCCAGTAAATACGGTTGTTTTCTAAGAGCTCTACTGATACGTCAACAATTTTTCCTTTCGCACATCTAGCAGTATTGAAGGCCGTCGTAATGTTTTAAATTGGACGATATTATTAGTAACTCTGAGTTTTCTCACATCAAATGGCAAACGACAAATGTACGTCAGATGTAAGTTATAAAGTATGATTACATTACATTATTATGAGTATTAATTACGTGTGTGCATGAACCCGCCATTGGTGGCTCTTTTTCTTATCTCCCTGTGCATTGGCTTGCTTCTTAACCGTAGTAATTTAGTATAGATGATACGGCGAGGGAGAGACCTGGTCACCAGGGCTCATATGCCCAGGCTAAGAAAATGAAGTCGCTAACACTTCATACTCATGGCTGCCTCAGGGCTAGCTTAACGAACCGCTCTTCTTCCTCTGCCTCCTCCTGCTTCTCCTTCTCCTGCTCCTATTCACCTCCTCCTTTTTTAGTATAGCAGTAGAAGTCTATCATCATCGTCATCATCACCATGAGTTGCTGACGCCAACCATTTGGCGGCGATGGGTACAAATAAATAATAAATGTTTTCCCTTGTCCTGCTGCTGCTGCTACTACTACAGTACTACTACTACTACTACTACTACTACTACTACTACTACAACTACTACTCGGAGAACTGCTAGCTACCACCACCTACTACCACTACCACTGCACTACTACTACTACTACTGCTACTGCTACTGCTACTACTACTACTACTACTGCTACTGCTACTGCTACTACTACTGCTACTGCTACTGCTACTGTTACTGCTACTGCTACTACTACTGCTACTGCTACTGCTACTGCTACTGCTACTGCTACTGCTACTGCTACTACTACTACTACTACTACTACTACTACTACTACTACTACTACTACTGTGGCGCATTGGATAACATCTGGCACAGAGACCGAGAGGTACCGAGTTCGAGCCCCCGTTGGGCGGATATGCTTTGTAGGCTGCTATTAGCGCCGTTACTACATGGCTGCTACATTCTGTCTAGTAGCTACCAGATTTACAATTGCATAACATGTAAATGTACAGCGCAGTACGTTTGTCAGGCGCTTATTAAAGTTTACCATGATATTATTATTGTTATTACTACTACTATTGTGTATTATTACTACTATTACTACTACTACTACTACTACTACTACTACTACTACTACTACTACTACTACTACTACTACTACTACTACTACTACTACTACTACTACTACTACTACTGCTACTACTACTACTACTACTACTACTACTACTACTACTACTGCTACGACTGCTGCTACTACTACTACTACTACTATCATCATCAGTCAATTTATTATTATTTCATACTGAGGTGTAAGCCCATTAGCCCGGTATACGGACTGGGACTGTGAGAAGGCGTGCTAATGACGTGGTGGGTACTGTACGGGTAACGGGTATACCCGCGGGTACGGGTCGGGTCGGGTAGTAATTTTGACCACGGGTCGGGTACGGGTACGGGTAGCGCTTCTGCATTACGGGTACGGGTCGGGTAGCAAATATGCCCTACCCGCAGACCTCTAATGTAGATAACAATGAGCGTGAACTCTAAACACCTAGACCTAGTGAACGTGATACAATACAATAAAATACAACTTTGTTTTTCATATTGCCTTCCTATATCAAAGGTCAGAAGTGCACACATGACCATAATCATACGACAGGACATCGATGGCACTGAGCAGTTGTGAGTGAAGGACTTGCTCAAGGTCCCTACACAGTAACTGCCTCAGCTTGAAGGCCTGAACCATAGTTGTTAAAAACGGTAAAATGAAAATAAAAAACAGAAAACACGTTGTTTTATTTTTTTTAATAAACGAAAAAAAAACGAGAAAAAACTGAAAAGAAAATAATGTGACTTTGTTACATCTTTTACTGCAGTTTAAAATTAAAAACTTTGCACAATTGAATTTTAGTCAGCAAATAACATAGGCCTAACTATTAGTAAAACACCAAGTAACAGTAATCTACAACAATTATTTTCTTTTTCATAACTTTGGTTTAAAAAGAAATTGAGAAATTAAAAATATTGAAATCTTTCAAATTTAAATTGTATACATAAGTCCACATAAATCCATGCTGACATAAGCAAGCAAAACTAAACTTTGTAAGCATAGAGTGTTCTTAATAAAAAATTGTATGTCTACTTACAATTCTGACTTATATAAGAAATTGATATGTAGTAATATCCGTTAGTTTATCAGTCAATCAGAGATTACTGAGTACAAAGACAACATTTCGCATTTTGGATAACTTAGAAATTCAAATAACTTTTTATAAATTTTATTTCCTGTACAGTGCTGCTTATTTCTCAGCTGATGACACTAAATGGTGACGTAAATTAGACGAATCGGAGACAACGTAAGGGATATCAGACAAAAATAAAATTAAACAAATAATAACAGACAGTAAATAAATATATAAGGTTAAATATAAAAAAATAAAAAACGGAAAAAACGTGACGAGAAATAAAAACGAGAAAAACGACGTTTTTGGAAAAAAATAAAAAACGATGAAACCGTTTTTTACAACTGTGGCTCGAAGTTCGAACCCACAACCTTCGCCATTTACAGGTCGAGCGCTCTAACCAAGCAGCAACCCTGTCCAATGTCTGGATCAGTATAGAACAACAGGCCGACATCGTTATTCTTTATTATGATCATAATTATGGGCCTTTCGTTCCGCCCTCCATCCGACCATCAATCCCCGTTTCTCTTTCTTTCTGTCTTCATAGTGACGTCACAAAGGATAAAATATTTCTAGAAAGAACTCAATTCTTGTTTTGTAGCCTAATATTTCGGAGTTCGTCATGGCAGAGATTGCAGAAAAGCTCCGAGAAATAGGTCGTCACTTAACGTTGAGTGGACAAAACATAAAGATGGCGGTTGACGCGATGGACACGTATTTAGATCAACTCACAGCCGAATCGAAGAAGGAGAAAGATACTGGAGGTTCCAACGATTCGGAAAAGAAGATGAATGGTAAGGATGCTTACGAAGAAAACTCCATACTCAATATGTGTAGGCGTACTTTTAGCGCAATTTCCTATAGGGGGGCCGTCCATAAATGACGTCACGCACCTAGGGGGAGGGGTCAGAAATTTGTGACGATGTGTGACATGGGGTGGGGATTGGAGAAATGTGACGTCACATCAGGTCTATGTAATTAAATTTAACAAATAACAACAATTTCATTTTAATAATAGCAGCACTAATTTTGAGTATTAAATTTTCATTATTTTTTGATTATTTTAATGTATACACTATACTGGCACCATTATTAATAATTTTCTAATTATTTCAATATTTGGTCACCGTTAGATTTTAAAATATGCATGCTCTCCCTATTTGTTCCATGAAGGAGCATTTTGCTTCGCCATGGAAATTGGGGAAGGGGTCAGAGCTTTGTGACGTCATTTTCAAGGGGTGTTACTTTTTGTGACGAAGCGTGACGAGGGGAGGGGGGTTCAAAATCGGCTAAAATTGCGTGACGTCATTTATGGAAGACCCCTAGCGTGCGTGTGTCTGTGCGCGCGCGCGCGTGTTTGTGTTTGATGATGATACAGTGTGATTCTCGTTAACGATAACGATAACGAATTGTTCGTTCGTTAACGAAAATAAAATGATTTCGTTAACGATAACTATAACTATAACTAAAAATATAATTAACTGTAACTATAACTATAACGAAATTAACAATAACGAAAATTCATCTCTTTTTCGTTAATAAAAAAATATTGGAAGTGCAATATGGACGATTCTACATAAACGAAAACGAAAAGATGCGCTGTAAATAATAGCCTATGTTCGCCCAGGATTTTTAGTGTGTGAATTAACCCAGTAGTAGTGCAGCACTTTATTATTAGCTGTTTTGTAAAAGTTTCTATTTCATTGCAATATGGCAAAATTAGTAGTCATAGTAATGTCTCTGAAGATTTTGAGCGGCTGCAAGCATGCGAATGCTCTGTGGAGTCGTTTCAAGTACGAATCGGTCTCAAAGAAAAGTTCGTCATCGGTGTTTTCAAGTTTCGTGAAGCATTAACGGTGTTGGTCAGTCGCTGTTAATAAGGGGAAGTCTTGTGGCTGGCTCATAGGCCTATGTTATGATTGGAGTGATTGCACGCAATCAATCATTTATTGCTTTCCTGCTCTCTGTGTATTTGTTAAAACAGTAAAATATGAAATTCTCTTCTACATTGACACAGGTATCATCATTAGTCAGCAGGTTCCAGTAAATTTAATTATTGATATTTTAATTATGCAATTAGTCAGTTACTTTGTAAAGTCGCGCATTCATGTAGCTTCAACGGTTTTCAAACTCTGAGCAAACTGTGAAACAACGTGTTAATACGCACAATTTTGCTTATAGCCTTAATTATTGTAACTAAGTAGGCCTAGTAGGCTTAACTAAAATTAACTAAAACAAAAATCCATTAACTGTAACTATAAAATGACACTAACTATAACTATAACTAAAATAAAAAATCCATTAACTATAACTATTACTATAAAATAACACTAACTATAACCATTACTTTAACTAAAATAAAAATCCATTAACTATAACTATTATTCTAAAATAGCACTAACTATAACTATAACTATAACTATAACTAAAATAAAAATCGATTAACTATAACTATAACTATTAAATAACACTAACTATAACTATTACTTTAACTAAAATAAAAGACCATTAACTATAACTTTAACTATAACTAAAATAAAATCTGTAACGAGAATCACACTGTGATGTAGCCTAAACGATGAGCAAATGTGCTCAAGCCTGATCAACTCAACCGCGAGCCTCATGAGGAGAAGAATGATGAAGGCTCCAACGATTCTCGGAAGATGAAGGATGGTAGGGATGCTGAACAAGAAAACTTAGTACTCAATAGTTATCTGTACTTTTAGTGGAAGTACCTAAAGTGTGTGTGTGTGTGTGTGTGTGTGTGTGTGTGTGTGTGTGTGTGTGTGTGTGTGTGTGTGTGTGCGTGCGTGCGTGTGTGTGTGTGATGATATCGACGACGATGACAGCAACAAAGTGATTACGATATGATGATGAGAAGGATTCTATTGTTGTTGATGTTGATGGTGATGATGACTATGTTCTTGTTGTTTCCAATGTAGTCCTAACTTTCTTATTGTGAGCCTAACTTTCTTACGTAGACCATGCTTAACTTTCTTATGCAGGCCTTTTTATGTAGGCCTAACTTTCTTAAGGAGAGCCTAACTTTTTATGTAGGCCTAGGCCACGCCTAACTTTTTTATTTAGGCCTAACTTTCGTATGTGAACCTGACTCTGCCTCCCCTTTCTGCCCTTCCCCTCCTCTTTTCTCTACCTCCACTTCCCCTCCCCTCCTTTCTCATTTCCAACCCTTCCTGCCTCTCCTTCCTCGCCCTTTTTCCGACCATCCCTCCCTCAGGGGCGTAGCCAGGAACAAATTTCGGAGGGGTGTCAAGTTTTCGGTGGTTTCCATTGGAAATGCTCGTAATTTCTACATACCTGGTTTTTAATAACAGTAAAGCATTTATTTCGAGGGGTTGAACCCGTAACACCACCCCAAAATGCGCCCATGCCCTCTCCTGTGTATCTCTCTTGCTCTCTTTTAGTGACGCCATAAATAAAAAAATTACATTGCATGTAGAACGAACTCCTGTTTATAGTTCATTGTTAATTCCGGGAATTATAGGAGTGAACCTGCGCGATATCAGTCGCCGTTTAAAACTGAGTGGACAAAACTTACAGAATCTGCAGATGTCGGCCGAGGCTCTGCTCTGGCTGATCACGGATCAACTCAGTAACGGATCTCAGCAGATCACGAATGGTATGGATGCTGACGAAGAAAACTTATTACTCAATATGTGTACTTTTAGCAGAAGTAGGCTACCTATATTTTGTGTTTGTTATTGTTGATAGTGATGATGATACTGATGGTGATGATGATGATGATGATGATGATGATGATGATGATGATTACTATGAGTTTGTTAACGATGATGATGATGATCTTGTTGTTGATGATGATGATGACGACGACGGCAGCAAAGTGATAATGATATGAAGATGCAGATGTTTATATTGTTGTCTGTGATGATGGTGATGATGACTATTCTTGTTGTTGCTGATGTGAACCTAACTCTCTTATGCATGTAGACTCAGCCTAACTTTCGTATGTAGGCCTAACTTTCCTATATGAGCCTAACTCTGCCTCTTTCTCCTCTTTCACTATCCATTCCCTCCCTCCCTACCCCTCCCATCCTTTCCCTCCTCCTCCATCCTCTCCTCCATCCCTCGCTTCTGCCCTCCTTTCGACTATCCCGACCCTGTCTCTCTCTTCCTCTCACTAATGGCGCCACAAAGGAAAAAATATTACATCATTTGTAGAATGAACTGAGTTCTTGTTTTGTGATATTTCAGTGTTAGTCACGGCAAACCTAGGAGAAAGGCTACACAAAATCAGCCGTTGTCTAACATTGTCTGCAATAAGCCTACAGGGTGCGGCAAATGTGCTCAAGCCTGATCAACTCAACCGCCAGCCTCATGAGGAGAAGAATGATGAAGGCTCCAACGAGTCAAACGATTCTCCGAAGATGAAGTATGGTAGGGATGCTGAACAAGAAAACTTAGTACTCAATTGTTATCTGTACTTTTAGTGGAACTACCTATAGTGGGTGTGTGTGTATGTGTGTGTGTGTGTGTTTTTCATTAAACATACGTAGGCCTAACTTCCTTAAGTGGGCCTAACTTTGCCTCCCTTCCATTTCCCCTCTCCATTTCCCTCCCCTACTCCTCTCCTCCTTTCCCCTTTGCCATCACCTCTCCCCTTCCACCATCACTCGCTCCTACCCTCCTTCCGGCCCTCCTGAGACTCCCTCCCCGTCACTGTTTCTTCATGGGAGGGGTTAGGGTAATGGTTAAACTCCGGCACGAAGAGCAGGAGATCAGCATGGACGTGGGATCGATTCCCGCTACCCCTTCCAAAGGTCCACTCAGCCTTCTATTCGCGCGGTGGCGTTGTCAAAATGAGCAGGACAGATGGGCGCCTTGCATGGCTAGCCAAACAGTTAAATTCGACTCCTTTCATAACTTGTAATCATCCGTTCATACTGTGACTTGTAATCATACTGCGCTGTGTCAGTTTGAAACTTTGAATTAATAAAGTAGAATATTACTATAATATGTTCTTCTCTTATTACACACACGCTAATAGATTGATTAGAAAAACTTTCATCGTAAGGATGTTATATGAATAAATTTAGTTTAATGGGTAACGGGTTAGGTAATCTATTTGTAGACTTATATATAGAACATAATGACGAACTGTATTGTTTAATCATCTTTAATGTTACTGATATGCTTCAGTTTTTGTACGCCAAATGCGGTATGCAATTATTGGTTTCAATAAAGAATATATCTAACTATCTATTAGTGACGCCACAAAGGAAATATAATACATGATGTGTACAATGAAATCAATTCCTGTTTTGTAATAACTATTTTAGTGATGGTCATGGCAGAGATTGGACAGCAACTTCATGAAATCAGCCGCCAAACAAGATTAGCTGCACTAAAGTTACAGAAAGCATCAGAGGCGTTCAACCCTGATCAACTCACTCAAGAGTCTGATGAGAAGAATGTTGGTAGGGATAATAATAATAATAATAATAATAATAATAATAATAATAATAATAATAATAATAATAATAATAATAATAATAATAATAATAATAATAATAATAATAATAATAATAATAATAATAATAATAACAACAATAATAATAATAATAATAATAATAATAATAATAATAATAATAATAATAATAACAACGGAAGATCTCCAAGAAACTTTCTTCCTGTTCCAAAAATATCTCAGTCACAATTCAGCGATTCAACGCTATCGCGTGCCTGGGTTCGATGAGGCCCTAGAACCTTTATTTTAAGAACCATGATTTTAAGAACTTTGATTTTATAATAATAATAATAATAATAATAATAATAATAATAATAATAATAATAATAATAATAATAATAATAATAATAATAATAACGACAATTTATATGGCGCAACAACAGGCCAGTCCGTTACAAGGGCGCCTTATAAAACAGCAAAACGGCTTCTGACCAAGAATTTAACTTAATGCTCAATAATTATCTTTACTTTCAGTATAGGTGTATTTGTGTGTTCCAGTAAACCATAGAATGAGTATGCGCATATTATGAATAAATTATTAAGATTTGTAAAAAATTGACGAACATCGACGAATACTTAAACTGGCAACGAATATTAATTTTTTATATCTTTTCATTCTGATCCTTTCAAAATCAGGGATTAGGCCTAATTGTACAAAATTCAGTGCCACAAACAAAGCATTAGAACAAGAACAGTTACACTCCCTGGTCGCTCTGCTCTGCGCTCTGCCGCCAGAGGCCTTCTGGTTGTCCCTCGCATGCGTGGTGCAACTGCTCAATCCAGAAGCTTTGCCTATGTCGGCCCCTCTACTTGGAACCATCTTCCGCATGAATTGCGTCTTGAGCTCCTCAGCCTTTCTCTTCCTCTGTTTCGGAAACGCCTGAAGACTATCTTATTTGTTAGAGCCCTGGGTCGGGAGCGCCTCTGAATCTCTGAGTGGCGCTATACAAATGTTCAATTACAATTACAATTACAATGTTACTCATCTTATATCAGTAACTTCACTTAGTTTATTGTTCAAGGTCTCAATAGGCGATGTGGGCTGATCATGCGCCATTCAGATTCGAGAATGAAATATATAGTTACTATTTTGTTACTAAGTATAGCGCTGCAAAACTACTCCACATATTCTTAAATTAGTAGTCTTAAATTAGTTCGTAAACAAAACGGAAACAGTGACGTCATCAAAAAATTTACGAATATTAAGAATGCCCTAAAATTCTAAAGCCTCAAGTCACGAATTCTCGTTCTATGCAGTAAACATACCGTCATACGTAGGCCTAACCTTCTTATGGGAGTCTAACTGCCTTATGTAGGCCTAGCTTTCTTACGTAGCTCTCTAACTTTCTTGTGCAGGCCTAACTTCATTATGTAGGCCTAACTTCCTTATGTAGACCTAACTTCCTTATGTAGACTTAACTTCATTATGTAGGCCTAACTTCCTTATGTAGACCTAACTTCCTTATGTAGGCCTAACTTCTTACATAGGACTAACTTCCTTGTGTAGGCCTAATGTGATTATGCGAGCCAAATATCTTAAGACATGCAAGTTTAAATCTGTTGGATTGCCATATTGTGCTTGCAGGGAAACGTGGGCCAGATGAGTTATGCGAAGGGGAGTACGAGATTTATCACACGGCCAGACTGACGTCTTCTGACTTGGTGGGACGTAGCGTAGCAGACCAGCGGCAGATTACGCAGGCCGAGTGGGGCCTAATGTCTCACGGGTTGAGACAGTGTTTCTCTGGTCAGGAGGCGCTGGAAGAAGAACTCAATCCAGCCAAGAAAATACGCCTGGATGGTTAAAACAGTTCGGTCACTGGGCTGAGGCGGAAACAAGACATCGAATGCGATGTGCAAACTGAATTTTAAATTGTTTCCTAGTTTTTAACATAGTATGGCTGCTGTTAATTGAACGCTCAACAGAAAGTTTATATTAAATTAAATGATCGTTTCTCTCATTATCATGACATTATATATACATATATCTGTATATATCAGAAACATCTGACTATATTATTATGTGTATATATATTGTTTTGCTTCGCAGATTGTCTGATATTTACGTAGTTTCTTATTTTATCGCTATGACCTCAGATCTGGCTAATTGATTGGTGAAAAGGAGCTTAAAATCAAAACTGAATGTTTTTGACATTATCTTACTGTTTCACCTTACACAAACTTACCAGCATTTCATTACGTTATATTACATTCCCATTCATTTCCTCACCTATCATTACCTTACAGTAATAGCTTCATATGCAGTACCCAACCTTGCATTGCCGTAAATTACATTGGCCCTACATTATCTATAGCCTGTCGGTGGGAAGATGAGACAGCGAAGAAGAGGACTGGCCACAGCACCTAATAGGCCGAGGCTAAGAAAACTGAAGTCGCCACCTCCCTGGCTACATCTCAGGCTAGCTTAAGTAACTGTAGGGAATATTCATCAACCCCACACCAGAGAGTGACTTAATGTGTAAGCCACTCTCTGCACGTTCTTCTCGCCCTCTTCGTTCTGCTGACCGGCTTGATCTCTTCGTACCTCGGTCGCGAACCTCATTAACCCAACATCGGGCTTTCGCTGTAGTGGGTCCCTCAATATGGAATGACCTTCCCCGGCAATTCGTAGCAGGATTCTGGAGGGGATTTCACTGGCATCTTTTCGCTGCTTAAAGACCTTTCTCTTTTCTCGGGCCTGTCACGCTGAAAGCACTTCTGAATAGCTCTGCTGTGAGAAGCGCTTTACAAATGTTCAGATTAGATTAGATTAGATTAGATTATATTAGATTTAGAGAGAACAGCTGATCAACCAACGATTTACCGAATCATATGAAAATCAATCTCGCATACTTTGAGCTGTGTGCGAGAGAGACGCTGAACTGGTTCCCGGTCAAGGCCAGAAAGGATTACCTTGAAGATCCTCCTCATTGGAAGAAGCATGACCGTCGATGCGTCTCCAGACCAGACCAGCCTGACAGGCAGACAGACAGACACAGACAGACAGACACACAGACAGTGAGAGACAGACAACCATGACCAACACTCCTATCTCAGAAAGACGTCCAAGAACACTAAGACATAAGACATAAGACCTAACAATAATCAAAGATATCTAACGCAAGGCTCAACAATAATCAGATATATCTAACAACATACATACATAATGCATGCATACATACATTATTATTATTATTAAATAAATTTGTAACGAGCGCACGGTCACACCGAAATGTGAATCTGAGGCGCGGATAGTCAGCCGCCAGGTGAAGATGCACTTAGATTTCTAAATCCTTGAAAGCCAAGGAGAAATAGTGAGTTTTGAGCCGCTTTTTGAAGGAAGGAAGTGAAGTTGAGCTACGAAGAGAGAGTGGTAGTCGATTCCATTCCTTTGGAGCAGAGGCGTGGAATGCACGAGAGCCCGTAACTGTTCTGCATCGTGGCTCAGCTAGAAGACCTGTACTTGATGATCTCAGGCAACGAGGAGGGATGTAAGGAGTTAGTAGTGCATGAATATAGGTAGGTGTGCTGGTGTTGAGGGCTTTATAGGTCAAACAGGCCAATTTAAATTTTATTCTGAAATCAACAGGAAGCCAATGCAGCTCGTGGAGTAGGACTGAGGAGCATGTTCGTAGTGGGACACGCATCACTACACGAGCTAAGGAGTTTTGGATTCGTTGCAGCCTTTTGAGTTCAAGGTTTGAGACACCCACAAAAAGGGAATTAGCATAATCAAGACGAGAGGATACAAGTGAACAGGCTATAGTTTGAGACATATTCTTAGTTAGAGCCGACCTGATGTGACGTATTGCCCTGATGTGATAGAAACAAGATTTACAAAGGTTTGTTATGTGTGGTCGGAATGTGAGCTTACTGTCCAGGGTTACCCCAAGTGTTTTGACAGTATCTAAAAGAGACACAGCAGTGCCTGCGAGGTCGACACTAGAAAGTGAAGGGAAAGAACGCAGGCGTTGGCCTGAACCAAACAGAATTGCCTCAGACTTGTTTGGGTTTATGGCCAGACCATTGAAACAGAACCATGCATACATAGATGAGAGGCACTCTTCAAGTTTTAGTTTACCAGACTGGTCAGTGTGTGACAGAGCAATATGTAGCTGAGTATCATCCGCGTACTGTTGTAATTGGATTCCAAAGTGCTTAGCTATATGACTGATTGGGGAAGTAAAGACTGTAAATAATAAAGGACCGAGGACAGATCCTTGTGGTACTCCAGAAGTACAAAGCGTGGGCTCAGACCGAGTGGTACCGATGCCTACCTGCTGACTACGGTCACCCAGGTAAGAAGCTAACCAGTTTAAGGCAGTCCCAGAGACACCGAAGCTTTTGGTTAGTCTTGAAAGAAGTAGCTGGTGGTCTACGGTGTCGAAGGCTGCACTGAGGTCAAGACATACTGAGAGGCAGGCTTTACCATTGTCAACACAGGAGAAGATGTTATCCAGTGTAGAGACAAGAGCAGTTTCAGTGGAATAGCCTTCGCGGTAAGCTGACTGATAAGGGCTGAAGTTAGGTGAAGAAGTGATGTGTTTCTTGATACGTGTAAGAAAAAGACGTTCAAGGATCTTGGAAATGTTATTGAGGTTAGAGATAGGTCTAAAGTTAGAAAGGTTGCTGGTGTCAAGGTCGGGTTTTTGAGTAAAGGCGTGACTAGAGCAGATTTGAAGCAAGACGGAAAACACCCTTCAGCAAAAGACAGGTTGGCCAAGTGTGCAATAAGGTGGGAGAAAACATCAGAACAAGAGACAATAAGTGGTGTAGGTATGAAGTCCATTGGGGATGATTTAGGGACCATGACCATACATACATACATACATACATACATACATACATACATACATACATACATACATACATACATACATACATACATACATACATACATACATACATGCATACATGCATACATACATACATACATACATACATGCATACACATATATATATATATATTCCTACATGCAATCATACATATATACATACTTGCATACACGTACATGCATACATATATCGACCAATCAGTTGGGTCGATTCCAGAGGAGTTCCAGCCGACGGAAGCCAGTGACGAGGAGGAGCAGTTGCTTCCGATTGTGGACATCGGGGGAGAATTGCGCCGAATTGGCAGCTGTTGAAAAATAATAATAGAAGTAGTAGGCCTACACTCGATCAGAAAAGTATTTAAGATACATGAATAAACTATTTACTTATTCAAAATATTTATCCAAGCACCGGGAGCAAGCGAGACAAGACTCATCTCCACCAACTTCTCCAGTTACCTGAGTTATGGCCTTCAATTTGACGCTGATTTTGACCTTGAATACATACTCTGTTTTAGTCTTTAAAATAGCATTGGTGGTGTCCACCTAAATAGCTTTGATTTTGGACTGCAATCTGACTTCACTACTAGCCGCCAACTTGGCCTTGGTTTTGGCCTCCCCTCTGTCTTCATTTTGGCCTCCGAACTGACCTGGTTTTCGACCTCTAATGTTGACTTGGTTCTGCCATTTAACCCTCGACCGTTCAACTGCTGCGCTATGTAAATCGTCTCATTTATTATTTTTGTTCATTGCTACTATTACTACTACTACGATACTAATAGTCTTACTACTACTGGATTCACTACTGTTGCCAGTATTGTTATTAGCCTACAATAATGAAGCTTTAGTATTAGGCCTATCACTAGTAGTAGTAGTAGTAGTAGTAGTAGTAGTAGTAGTAGTAGTAGCAGCAGCAGCAGCAGCAGCAGCAGCAGCAGCAGCAGCAGCAGCAGCAGCAGCAGCAGCAGCAGCAGCAGCAGCAGCAGTAGTAGTAGTAGTAGGAGCAGGAGCAGGAGCAGGAGGAGCAGGAGCAGGAGCAGGAGGAGCAGGAGCAGGAGAAGGAGGAGGAGGAGAGTAGTAGTAGGAGAAGTAGTGGTAGGAGTACTATGTTACGGAAACTGGTTACATGGTAAGATCGACCGATTTTGCCAGCCGAATTTACCATCTCTTAAAAGGTTTTTGAATGCACGACACTGTTGCTACTTGGCGTAGTAACGGTAGGTATAGACCGGAGAATGCGGCCCTGAACGGCGATCGAATGAAAACCGATTAATTTCGGACATTTTACGCGTCGTCTGTTGCCGCCTTAGAACAGGAACATTATGCACGGTAGGCGCAGTAATTAAACGATCTCCATGACAACGGATCTTGCCGCGGAAGGATTTCGACGTAGTGCTGTGCTATACGGTCGCGGCTGTTCCAAGAATAATTCATCAAACGCACGACCGTCTGGAATAATTCATATTATCTTGGTTCTTCGACGGAATTAATTGCCTGCTCGGTAGGGGGCTTCATTTAACTGTCCGAACTCGAATATTGTGATGTTGTGCCGTCGGGAAATATGGCCGTATAAAAGAGAGGAGGCCTCTATCGTCGCTTTTCTCCTCTGCCTTACGGATGATGCATGACGATTTTCGACAGGCGCTATATATTTATAGAGCAAATTATCATTGCCTGCGTCATCGCGGCTTAGTTAGACTGGAACATTCCTCTAATATCGCTCTGTTGTATGCGAGATGTTCTATCGCCTACCAATAATATGAATGTATAGGCCTATCTTGGCAATTGGAGCTAAGAGCTCATGCCATGTAAATCAACCGAGAAAGATGATAAGAAATTAAAATTAAAATTAAATGAAAAATGAAAAATTAGTTAAAGTATAATTATACAAAATATGTGTCCTTCTAGAAGTTTCAGCTTGGAAGGCCCCGGCCTGTTTGCAAGTTAAAAGAGCTAAATGTTGGTTATACGACAGAAAATAATGTAATTGGCCTATTGCTTTTATTTCCTTACAGGTAAATAATAAACTGGATTTTAATCACAATAAGTTTTGCTCTGAATTAACTATTGGCCCTAATTATGCATAATTGTAATTGAACCTTTTCCTTGCCGCACTCAGAGATTTAGAGGCGCTCCCGTCCCAGGTCAGTGCTGTCTCTAACAAATATTAACAAATTCAGGCTTTTCCGAAACAGAGAAAGGGAAAATGTTACCTTTGTTCCTAGAACATTTGTCTAGAATCAGATTCGCATATCTCCAAAAAATGCATCATTTTTTGGTTTTCGTCACAGCCGATGTCGTCATATCCGGTCTCGATCCCTTATCAGTTCTCCGTCCAGTTGTTTGAAAATACTTGACACTGGACGCGATTAGTGATAAGGAAACAGGACTTCCGGTTTGATGTGATCTCAGAACGAGGCCGAAGGTTTATAGCGAGGCTGTAAAAGAACAATAATTGAACGTTAAGAATGGAAGAAGAAAATGTTCAGAGCCGATAAACAGCGGTTCAAACCATACCAACATTCTGGGAGAGGCCTACGTTTCTCACTCATAACCACTAAGTCTTATTCATCTAAAGCCATGCGTGTGCGTGCGCGTATACAGAGGTCTATAATATTATGTATCATGTTTCCTTGTAGAGCTTATGTGTTTTCTGTGTGCAAGCAAATGTGTAAGTTTGCTTGTATGTATGTATGCACGAAGATTACGTTAGTCTTTAGAAAAACTGTGAAACCTAGGCGCAGTCAACAAGCCTCTGGCTTGAATTATAGAATAGAATAGAATAGAATAGAATAGAATAGAATAGAATAGAATAGAATAGAATAGAATAGAATCGAATAGAATAGAATAGAATAGAATAGAATAGAATAGAATAGAAATCTTCGTGTATTCATTAACACATTGTCAGAAGGCAATGGGATTAAATGAGAATCGCATACCATACTCGAAGCATTGCTGCATTAGGCCGCCATGACATTGAGTCACGTTTCATTGCAGCATTAAGATGCCGCCCCAAGGTCTTTGGAAAACTTAGCCCTCCTCCTGTTCTTGCATTTCAGTACGCAGCATCACGACGACATTCTTTTAATTGGGCAAACTTAGATAACGTTTACGTGAATTCACCCACATCAACAAACAGGCGATTTCACCGGAAACCCTGCTTAGAACACCAGTGAGTGACTGCTTTTCGACAACGTCACCGTGTTTGTGAACACTGTCACTTGTGGCTTCTCTACTCTATCGACGCAACTTGGCTCAGAGACTCTGAACATCCGTACCATCTTCAGCTGTCGACCGGAATCCGTTGGTTGGTTCCACGTGTGTGCGTGGGCCCGCTACTGGTGACTCTTCTAAATTACTGTGCATTGTTTTGCTAACTGATGCAATATTTTCGTTCGTAATGACACCTATCATCATAATAGGCTAGCGCAGAGAGCGCCTCCAAGTAGGTCCCTTGAAGAATGGCTATATAAATTCTCAGAATGAATGAATGAATTTAATTGTGGCGTCACCCACAGCAGCCATTCCTACAGAGTTCCCTATCTCCATAAAACGGACAACTTCCGTGAAGTCGCCAATAAACGAAGAATCCCCGGGCAGCTCGCTGTTTTCTACGGCTGTTTTGTCCGTTAAACAGCACGTCAGTTCTGGCAAAACAACAGAATTTTTTACAGTGTACAGTTTTAGGCGCATATAAGCCGTTGATTGAACTGTCCGTACTCTGGTAGTACCAGTCTGAAGCCTGTACAAAGGAGGAGGGCGACGCTAATCATCTTTGCTCTCAGACAGCATCGTTAAAGAGCAGCCTACCGTCACATGGATCGATCGATTCTCAGGCGTTGGCTGAGTTGGGAAGATTTCAAGAGGGATATAGCGTGGAGTTTAATTAACGAGGCGACAACAGTGATGCTTTCATCTCCAGAATCGGGAAGAACAAGACTCCGCATTGTCGAAGAACAGGAACAACGAAGTGTCATGGGCGACTGTAGCGTCATCGCTTGAGACATGGCACTTTCGTAGCATTAATAATAACAACTGTGATGACGATGATGATGATGATGATGATGATGATGATGATGATGATGATGATGATGATGAT
Organism: Aporrectodea caliginosa; assembly: GCA_020284085.1. Lineage (NCBI taxonomy): Eukaryota > Metazoa > Annelida > Clitellata > Crassiclitellata > Lumbricidae > Aporrectodea > Aporrectodea caliginosa. The sequence continues at coordinate 1,825,100 of JACEVL010000140.1, forward strand.
GATGATGATGATGATGATGATGATGGTGATGGTGATGGTGATGGTGATGGTGATGGTGATGGTGATGGTGATGGTGATGGTGATGGTGATGGTGATGGTGATAGTGAATAGTGATGGTGATGACTTAAGGATTGGTGATGGTGATGGTGATGGTGATGGTGATGGTGATGGTGATGGTGATGATGATGATGATGATGATGATGATGATGATGATGATGATGATGATGATGATGATGATGATGATGATGATGATGATGATGATGATGATGATGATGATGATGATGATGATGATGATGATGATGATGATGATGATGATGATGATGATGATGATGATGATAACAACAACAATAGTAATACTGTAATGATAATATAATATTATAATAATAATAATAATAATTATTATTATTATTATTTATTATTATTACTATTGCTATTAAAAGGCATTTATTAAGCGGCAATACCTAATGGCCAAACATCAGTGGATGTCGCTGAGCAATTGTGAGTGAAGGACTTGCTTAAGGTCCCTACACAGAATGACAGTAACCGTCTCAGAGGAGGAGGTTCGAATCCGCGGTTAAAGGCAATCGCTTTTAACCAATCGGCTAACGTGCCAGTTATAACGACCTCATATGGAACAGTTAGATTTGGCCAGACTAGATAAGAAGACAAAAGCAAATCACATTGAGGGACAGAAACAAGACCTCGTTCCAAGACCATCCGCAATGGTACGTCTGAAAGCGATAAGACTCTAGCGTTGTACAATAAATTATTATTCTGTTGGTTTATACTTTATAGAACCGATTAGATAAGATTAGGTTAGATACATCCGTTCGTCCTACCTCTTCGTCGCTGTTGACATCTGGCATCTGCTGCTGCAGCTGCTGCTTGTGTTTCCTGCTGCTGCTGCTGCTACATCCGTCTATGATACATATCTTCCACGTAGCATCTCCGCCGCATCCACCGCCAGCATCCTCCTCTATCCATCCGAAGCACCTGCTGCTGCTGCTGCTGCTGCTGCTGCTGCTGCTGAGCATGCGTTCAGCCATCGCAGAACACACCCCCCGAAGCCCCACATCCGAACCAGGCCCCGATTCTTGGCCCATGAACAGGTCGTCTACTGTGGTATGGGGGAGCCACCATGCATCGACACCAACCGACACCCTCATACACTGTCTATTCCTTCTATCCACCCGTGCACCCATATGGGCGTAATTTTCGATGGGTATAACTATCTATATTCTGTACCCCGCGTGGATAAGCAATTAATCAAATTAATTATTATTATTGTTATCATCATCATCATCATCATCATCATCATCATCATCATCATCATCATCATCATCATCATCATCATCATCATCATCATCATCATCATCATCAACATCATCATCATCATCATCATCATCATCATCATCATCATCATCATCGTCATCATCATCAACACATCATCATCATCATCATCATCATCATATTATTATAATTATTATTATCATTATTATTATTATTATTATTAACCAGTAACTTCTATCGTTGACTAGTAACTTCTATCGCGCGGAGAAGTCCCGACGAGCACGGGGGTGGCTCGAAAGCAGGGTACAATCAAGTCATTTCGTGAGGCAGACCGGAGCACCCGTCAACCAGTTTGAGCGCCAACTGGAAGGCACAGTTCAACAATTTAGTCCTGAGCACAGTAGTCCGACTGCTTTAGCTGACTCTACCTTTTCCTTTGCCAAGATTAAATTAAATTCTTATTTATGCGCGCCTCTCAATCGCGTCATTTGCGCTTAATTTCCGTTGTAATTCAAAATTCCGTTTAGCTTATTAAAGGAACATAACTTTAATGTTTGTTCCTTTCCATCGAAATTAGCGGGACGCCAGATTGATGTGCTTTTGCTTCCCCACAGTTGAGACAGATGTAAGGGAAAGGTGTTTGGCAGTGAAGGGCAATGTGAAATCAATCAGCAGGTAGGAACATGACATTGTGCCTCTTCGTTTTATTGTTCTATCGTTCCTGGTCAATTCCAATCATCTTTGCAATGTTCTGCAGTGTGTTGGAACGCTTTGATATTGGGAATCCACTCTCTGTCCGGGATCCAAGTCTTCTGACCCAACTTAATTGTAATGTAGTAACCTTAACACGTATTTTAAGCTTGTGTTTAAAGTAGGCCTACTCGCATAAAATCTTCCTTCAGACCCGATCGAGTGTCTTTTTAGCTAGGAACTCTGCATACACCTTTTACAAGCATCTGACAACTGCTTTATCGCCAAATCAGCAATAATTAACGAGTACATTGACCGTACACTGTCGATGCGAAGATGAAACGGCGAAGGAGAGGACTGGCCACCAATCCTCATATGCCGGGGCTAAGAAAATGAAGTCGCTAACATTTCATACTCACGGCTGCCTCAGGGCTAGCTTAACGGACTGCTTTTCTTCTTCTGATCATCTGGCTATTGACCTGATTACAGCTTGGTTTTGGTGCACAATCGGTTCATGCCTTGCGCATTAGGCACCGGCGCAATAGAAGTTACTTAGGCTACTGTTGTTGTTGTTATTGTTGTTGTTACTTACTGTTATTGTTGTTGTTGCTGCTGCTGCTGTTATTGCTACTGCTGTTATTGTTGTTTTTGCTGTCGCTGTTTTAGCTGTTGTTAGGCTGCTGCTGCTGCTGCTGCTGCTGCTGCTGCTGCTGCTGCTGCTGCTGCTGCTGCTGCTGCTGCTGCTGCTGCTGCTGCTGCTGCTGCTGTTCTTACAGATGACTCAATGTTCTCAATGTTCTCATCACTAAAACACTAAAACACTTTTTAGAACTCCAAAAATAATTAAGGCGAGCTGCGTTTTCAGTAGGTGAACTGTAGGCGCTATAAAACTGCGTTCGGTTACATTGCAAAAGATTTTCCGAATTATAGTTGTGAATACTATACTGCAGCAGAACAGACGCATTGATGGAGCAGAGGCAGTGGATGTCGAAAACGAACCGGTCTGGCCCTAGCACAGAACCCATCTGGCTTAGTCCTACGAACGTCTGAGGCTCGGTAATTAATTATGCATTAGCTAATTAATTATGCATTAGTCTCAGCAATATGCGCTTTCGGCGTAGCCCATACGGTCGCGTCAAAATTGCTGGCCATGAGATTAATGTTGTGGTTCATCTTTACAGAGAAGCCCTCTCTCCGTACCCTCCCTTCCGTCCGTGTTGGCTGCCCCTGGGGTCGACAGCCCCGGGTACTGCGAAGTAATCGAGTTAGGGCTTCGATGAGATTTTTTCACCCCCGGGAACCATAAATTATACAAGAGGTCTGACATGAAATGACGTTGCACTGTTCTGAAGCAAACGAACACAACATCCACTCAGGTTTTTAAATGGCGAACAGTTCTACAGTCAATCTTATTATTATTAGTATTATTATTATTATTATTATTATTATTATTATTATTATTATTATTATTATTATTATTATTATTATTATTATTATTAGCCTATTATTAGCCCTAGTCTCTATTATTATTATTATTATTATTATTATTATTATTATTATTATTATTATTATTATTATTATTATTATTATTATTATTATTATTATTATTATTCCTGTTATTATTTTATAACAAATTTCACGGGCGTATTTAGAGGATGGTTTTACGGGTTAAACCCCCAAATAAATTGTATTACTGTTATCAAAAAACTAAAAATGTAGAAAACTGCGACCATTTTCAATGAAACCCCGAAAACTTGAATAAAGCCCTCTTAAATATTTTCCTGGCTGCGCTCCTGACAAATATATTTCTTCATAAATCCAACAAACCCATAGACAGGTAATCATTATCATCATCATCATCATCATCATCATCATCATCATCATCATCATCATCATCATCATCATCATCATCATCATCATCATCATCATCATCATCATCATCGTTGTCGTCATAATCATCATCATCATCATATTCCTCCTCCTCATCATCATCATAATTATCATCATCATCATCATCCTTATCATCATCATCATCCTAATCTTCATCATCATCCTAATCTTCATCATCATCATCATAATTATCATCATCATCATCATCATCATATCATCATCATCATCCTAATCTTCATCATCATCCTAATCTTCATCATCATCATCATAATTATCATCATCATCATCATCATCATATCATCATCATCATCCTAATCTTCATCATCATCCTAATCTTCATCATCATCATCATCATCATCATCATCGTCGTCGTCGTCGTCGTCATCATCATCATCATGGTTTAGCAGAGCTTGGAATGATGCCTCGGGAATTAGAAATTGTTTTTGTTCCAGCGTGTAAAGAAGCGACGATTCTTTTTCCGAGGGAAACTGGTGCAGTATTTCTCATCTTTCATTAGGCAGATCATTCACACGCGCAGAGCATGCGGCAGATATTGTCTCGGCGCTGGAACACGGCCGATGATTAGTATGACCCGAGTTGCCTTTCATCTGCATATATAGCCTATATACTCCACGAGTGGAGGCTGGTCCTCTTTTCAAGCTCATCCAGGTCATGACTTTCAACCACTCAACTAACGACTCTGAACGACCAGAACAATGGCTTTCCTTTTAATAACTCATCTATGCGTAGTTTTCACTTTTCACACTAACTTCCCATTGCTCATGGCTACCACGCTAACATACCCACACAGCTCACGGCTTCCCCGCCAACTACAAAATTTTCACGGAATGCTCATGTTTTCTCGGTTAACTTCCAAATACTCGCGCCTTCTTTGCTGACATCTAAATTCTCACGGATTCCCACTAAGCTACCCAATGCTCACTGCTTCCCCGGTAGCCTCCCCAATGCTCACTGCTTCCCCGGTAGCCTCCCCAATGCTCACTGCTTCCCCGGTAGCCTCCCCAATGCTCACTGCTTCCCCGTTAACCTACCCAATGCTCATTGCTTCCCGCCAACCTATATACCCAAGGCTCACGACTTCGCTGTTAACTTCCAAATGCTCCAGGATTCCCATCAAAACTACCCCATCGCGGCGTTTAAATAATTAGGGTGCGTAGAAGCGACGTAGTACTTCATTAGGTCCAGCAGACGGGCAGAGCGTTATTACTACGGCGGCGATGGCAGCCACCGACAGATGGCGGCGCATGAGCGATGGATAATTGTTTCTCGTGTAATGCTACGCGGTGAGACGGCCGGGGATTATATTGACCGGCGGATGATTTACGCGGGGATAAAAGGCCTCGTGTGTCGTCTGCTTTCTCATGGCCGCCGCCGCCGTTGCCGCCGCCGCCGCGCATGCGCTGTCACCGCCAGCCAACGCCATAGATCCATGTATAATAAAAATGGCCGATCGCTTTGTCTCCGATGGCTATGCACTTACAACAGCGCCCCGTGTGGATGTAAGTTTTGTATCATACGGCGAAATATGGTCCGGGATATAATCAACGTAGGTTGTAATACATACATACGTACGTACGCACACACACACGCATACATACATGCATACATATATACATACATACATACATACATACATGCTTACATATATAGGCCTATATATACAAAATTTAATGTTGTCGCTACTGATTGCAATTTATTTAGTAATAAACTGTATGTTTGCATGTATGTATGTATGTATGTATGTATGTATGTATGTATGTATGTATGTATGTATGTATGTATGTATGTATGTATGTAATTACGCATTCACATTATTTATTGTGTATGTATGTATGTATGTGTATATGTACAGCATGTATGTATGTATGTATATATGACAATCACTTCCATTGAAGAAAGACCCTAACTGCATGGATCCTTTTCAAACACAAAAAATTTAACAATACACGGGATAATTAGCCAGACCCGGATCGTATTTCGCACCCCACCTTACTTGCAACCACACCATCCGCCGTCGCTATATATCGATCTATGGTCGTCGACAAAATGGCGTCGTCATAGATGGCGTTTTCATCGCTGTACGACAACGACAATGATGATAACGACTGTGTAGGCGCAGCGGAACAAATGATGATTGTCGTTGTTTTCGTGTTTCTCTTAATGCCATGCAAATTTTCCGCTGACAGCAAATAATCATTTTCCTGGCATTTCATTCATTAAGGAAGCATTCAGTTGCTGTATGATTTTGAGAGGGAACAGGCGCTATATAAATATTTAGTTATATGCATATCATGATATAATCTCATTTATACATACATTAACACATACATACTTATATACATAGGCCACATCAGATATACATACATAGAGATATATATGCATACAGATATACAAACACGCATGCATACATTCATCCATGCATGCATACATACAAGCATACAGATACGCATACATTATATTACATACAAACATACATAGATACATAGATACATACATACATACATACATACATACATATACATTAATAGACGCATACATGCATAAAATATGCGTATATACAGTGGCGTAAATCATGGGGGAAAGAGGGGGACTGCATGTCCCCCCCAAGTTTTGACTGGGACCTATCTGTCCCCACACACACCCCAATGCAAAAATCCGGCCCAAAAACTCTATCCCCCTAAGTTATGTACAGATTTTAGCCCCTTTATACATACAAGCAGACACACAGACGTATACAGGCTACATAGACGGACTTCTTCAGTGGATTGCTACTTCAACTACAACGGATTTTCATTTGATCGATGACAAAAACGATGGAAAATTCCAGCGTCTTCTGCTCTTCTGCTTAATTATCATCGCTCATAATACGTCTGCCGTTACCTATCGTCAAGGTCGACCTCAAGGTCAGAGAAAGGTCAAAGGAATCGTGTTAGGCCTACTTCTACTGTAATGTATGGCTTCTTCAACGCCGAGCAACTGAGCGCTAGTTCGGCAAAATGCCCCTTCTGAAAGAATTCGCTATTGTTCTTGTTATTCTCTTCGCCTTGAGTTACTAGCCCTCTCACCTTGCCAGTTCCGTAGACGTCTTAAGACTTTTTTGTTCTCTGACTCAGACACTGAAGCAGGTCGAGAGCGCTGCGGATTTTTGAGCAGCGCTATATAAATGTTCGAGTACAGTTACAATTACAATTCGACAGATAGCGCAGGCCATAACATAATATAGTCATTGCCGTACTTTTTAACGTACATTTCCAGATATTGCATTGCATTGTATTGTGTGTAGCGAGCCTTTTGTTTTCAAGGAAAAGCTTCGATGGCAGGAGAGGCGGCCTTTGGTGTTACAGGCGAGTAAGTGGACAGGTTGACTTCGCATCGGCTGAATAAGGCTGACCTTGCATTAGCTGAGTGAAGCGGACGGCTGACTACGCATCGGCTGAGAGAACAGGTTTTTTGCAGTCGTCGTTTTGTTGCCTTTGTTAGATCGATGGTCATGTCAGAGGAGAGAAAAGTCCGCGACAAAATGGTCCACAGTAAATTATTCACAACGGCCGTATAGGTTCTGTTTAACGATGCTCAGTCATAACAAAGATGATTAGCGTCGCCCTCCTCCTCTCTCCAGACTTGGGACTTTCCTCCTGTGCCGGGTCTCTTCATGCCTTAAGAACGTTAAGGGCACATGGATTACCATCTGAGGCCCTACATGAAGTGACCAGAGCTACAACAGTCTCCAGGATGATGTACGCTGCCCCTGCCTGGTGGGGCTTTACAACCTTCATGGATCGGGTCAGGATCGAGCGTCTTTTGGCAAGGTGCCGCCGATCAGGGTTCCTGAGTGAAGACTCGCCAACTGCTGCTGAAATGGCGGACCAGGCTGATGATTGCCTCCTGGCCGCTGTTTCCAGAAACGACTTCCATGTTCTTCGGCCACTCTTTCCTCCGATTATTGATCGTCATTACAAAATGAGACCACGCCCTCACAACTTTGTACTACCCACTAAAGATGATAAACTTTTTATCTCACGAGTCCTGTATAAAAAGCCATCCTCTGACCACTAATGCTCATAAATCTCATCCCACGTTACTCTCGTAATTACCTTAACAATTCATCATGCAATAGTTGATAACAATTTGTTGCCTTATTGTCGCTCTAACATTGGCTACTCGTTATATGGTACAATCTTGCTTAGCATTCATTCGTAACTTTTGTTAAATTGCAATGTACCTGATAGCGGTGTGACTATCAGTTTTGTTACCAATAAACGAATATAATAATAATAATCACCCGAGTATCGAGGCGTTGCCATAGGTAACATGATAGGTTGCTATGCCACATATGACTGTGATACGAGCGTCTCTGACTGTTTAAGTTACTAACTGTTTTCGTACATCATTCGCGGAAGAAAATTCTCATTTCGTCTTTAGTTGGCAGATCAAATGGATGAGGTCTGCTGCTGGAGCGCAGTGCTCACTCCCTATACCGCATTGGACATAGTCGCCGTAGGATATGATAGCCTACTACTGGTCGTTGATTATTGCCCTGAATTGGAAGTCGTCTGCTTTCGTCAATTTGCCAATTGTCGGGGCCTCAGACGGAAGCAACCCGGTCCGCTTTATGAAACGCTCCATGCGATCATGCTCTGCTCCGCTTAGCAGACCTGGCTGGGGACGCGTAGGCTACATCAGTCGTGCAACCGTTGTTCCACGACTGATGTGTGCCCTATAATGCCTGTCTAGGCATTCCGTGGGTACGAAACATTCTCAGGGTATGCAGGGAGGAAGAACAGGATCCCAGTTGGGGGCTGAGAGATGGTTGAATGGTAACTCGTTATAAAACTGGTTAGCACGAAGATCATAAGGACGCAGGTTCGATATCTGCTAGCCCCTTAAGGCTGACTCAGCCTTCAGCTCCCTAGAGGGGGAGGGGGTGACTGTTAAATGATTAGTAGGACAGATGGACGCCTTATAGGACTCCTGCTAAATTTGTTATCATCTGTTACTATTATATCATGTAATCTTACTGCATACTTGTCAGTTTGAATTAATAACTATTATTTTTTTTGTCCTGAAGGTAGGTATACAGGATCCCTCCTCAGGGACTTCAATATTATTCATTGTAGAAAATAAATTTTCTTATCATCATCATCATCATCATCATCATCATCATCATCATCATCATCATCATCATCATCATCATCATCATCATCATCATCATCATCAATATATATCTCCAACATTACAAATCATATTTTATTAACCAGTCACTTGTCAATTTAAGTAGGCCCCTATATCTAGCGGGACCCGTCCCTTCTGGTGAGCCTATTGTTCCTGATCAACTCTCATTGTATATTAGCTCAATGTGTTGTTTTAATCTTCGATTGTTCGATTATATGACTATGTTGTTCAACACTTATATCTGTTACTGGGATCAATAAAGTGAATTGAATCATCCCATTTACGTGTTCTGTAACTGCCAGTCCATCTCCAATTGTGATTCCCAGTACATGTATATTTTAATAAATGTTGCTCTCTTGCCCTTGTCACTGATGGTTGCAAGGAGAGGGAAGCCATTGTAACAATCACTGTGCCTGATACCAATACATGTAGTCAGATTTAAAAATAAAACAACTATGCAAATCATTTAATGAGGAATCACAAACCCAAAGACCTCATATGACACCAACATTTTTGAAGGAAAAAAACGGTTGTCTCAAAACTTTATTTGACTCTTTAACCAATTAATGGCTGGCTAAAAAGTCTGAAAAATTATATGCCAATTACTAAACACAGTTCTCACAAGAAATCGTGTTTTCTTCAGCGCAAGTAAACATACAGATTGCTAAAACAACACATTTCAAATGTGCTTCCTACGCCTACAGTGAACAACAGTGCATTACATCACCACTTTTGAAATTAATTTGACCTTAAACCTGTATGTAGCCTAACAAACATCAGCTGACAGTTGAGGACTTGTCCATTAATTAAGGACGTCCGAAGAGTGGGGTAAAAGGAGCCACCCAAATGCGACAGAGGGAAGGCTATACCCAATGTGGATGTCACACCTTGATAGTTATTTTAGTCAGGTAGTCTCTGTGCCTTTAATACCAACTTCAGTCAGACAGTATCAGGGCTGTTAAAGGCTTGGTTTTTTGGTTTCTGGGTTTTTTTGGTTTTAAAAAAAACAAAAAAACCGCAAATTTTGGTTTTTTACAAATTTCAAAATTATAAATGCCAAAAATGTCGTCTCTTCAACTCTCTTGGCAATTGTTGTATGGTCTTTGTTAACTTCGTTTTATGACATTCTACGGTTCTACTGTTCTAGTTAATTTCATTTATATATGCATCTGATTAATTTGAACGGTATTATGCCATTTTTATGAGTTTTATAATCCGAAATAGGAAAATCTCAAAAGCAAAAACCAAATAAAACCAAAAAACCAACTTTTCATTTTGAAAAAAGTTTGGTTTTTTGCACCCCTGGACAGTATAGACTGTGTTGACCTAATTAGAGTGGTGTGCTGAACATAGCAGTGTCGAAGTACTCCACCCTGTAGCAGAGTTGGCCCAACACGACCTCTGCAAAGGATTGGAGGGTCCACAGTTGGTCATATTCGCACACAGCATTTATTGACGACCCCAAAGCAAAACAACGTAAAGGCAGTTATTTGGAACATTAGAAACGTGAAACTCACTTGTGAGAAAACAACAGTCCTGGAATGCATTGCCAGCACATATTTCAAATTTTACTCGGCAAAATATCAATTAAACAGTCAGACAAGTAAACGTTTAGCAATAACTATGAAATAATACTAATGACCATTTACAAACTAAGAAATAATATTAATGTCCATTTACAAAACTTCTAAGAAATAATACTAATGTCCATTTAGAAAAGTTCTAAGAAATAATACTAATGAACGTTTACAGTAGTTCTAAGAAATAATACTAATGTCCATTTACAAAATCAGAAATAATACTAATATCCACTTACAAAAGTTCTAAGAAATAATACTAATGTCCATTTACAAAATCAAAAATAATACTAATATCCACTTACAAAAGTTCTAAGAAATAATACTAATGTCCATTTACAAACTAAGAAATAATACGAATGTCCATTTAGAAAAGTTATAAGAAATAATACTAATGTCTATTTAGAAAAGTTCTGAGAAATAATACTAATGTCCATTTACAAAAGTTCTACGAAATAATACTAATGTCCATTTACAAAAGTTCTAAGAATTAATATTAATGAACATTTACAGTAGTTCTCAGAAATAATACTAATGTCCATTTACAAAATCATAAATAATACTAATATCCACTTACAAAAGTTCTAAGAAATAATACTAATGTCCATTTACAAAATCAGTAATAATACTAGTGTCCATTTACAAATTAAGAAATAATACTAGTGTCCATTCACAAACTAAGAAATAATACTAATGTTGTAACAAACAACAAGAAACAGGGCGAGATTCAATGTGATAATTCGTTTACCCTATGTGCACTAAAAAGGTACACAAAACTTATATGCAATTACAAGAACAACACAGGTTTATTTATAGATAGTACTGCACATTTGGTCCAAGGATAACCAATGTGAAAAGGATCTGACTCAATCAAATTGCCAAATTCTGGACATGTCAACCTTCTATTTCTCCTCTGTTAACAAAGCAACTATTGCAAATTTTAAGTTCTGTCAAAACACATATACAAAATGAACAGCATTAAGAGATCCTTTAAAGCAATGTCCAGACATTTAGGAAAAGGTTAGGCTGTTGGAAAGAAACAAACATATAAAAATCCACTGTCACTTTGAAAACAAGGCAAATATGCAACACAGTCTTTAGTGGTATACAACACAGTATTCAGTCGTAAGGTTTCATACTATTGTTGTTGAATCTTAGCTTACACTTTTTTGTCTGGCGACTCAGTCCCAGCAACTTGGTGGGAACTAGCGGCATATATTCTTCAGCACTGACGCTGGTTCCTCTCTACAGGTTGAAGAATTGAGCTTCTATTGTCTTTGCCTTCCTTGCATTCGGCGCCACCTGGAGCTTTGTTGTCCTCTGCAAGAACAATTACTATCAAATGAAACACCAGTTTATTGAAAATCTAATCTATTCTATGTCCAATTATCATAAGGCACAAGGCTGTCTCAAGCAAAACTATAGAGAAAGGTGCAACATTGGGAAGTCAAGCACAGAACTGAAGTATGTGCAAACTGACAATAGATGAACACTTCCTAAGTCAGATTTACCAACACTAACACTCCTTAGGCTAAACATTTCTGTGAGCCAAAAACATTTCTGTAAGCCAAAGTGCGGTATGCAATTGATCCACTAATTAAGAATATTCTATTCTATTCTATACAATCAAAATTTTCCAGTTAATTTTAATACAACAGACATTTTAATTCATGTATTAAAAGTAATGTCCATTTACAAAATCATAAATAATACTAATATCCACATACAAAAGTTCTAAGAAATAATACTAATGTCCATTTACAAAATAATGAGGGAGGTGGTTCAGTACGTCCACGTTGTCTCCCTCGGGCAACGGGACTAGGTCCCGGCTAAATCTGAACCAAGGAGGAGGGAGAGACCTGATCAGTCGCCTTCACCCCATTGATCATGAAACTGAAAATGGAGAAAATGGGCTGGTCGGTACAGGAGGCTACACACCGGGCATACAACAGAGAAGGATGGAGGTCTTCCATAAACGAGCGGCTTATGCATGCGGGAGCATCGCCAAGGCCATAAGTCAAGTTTACAAGTCAAGTCATTAAAAGTAAGACCATCTATTGTGGACATACTTAATTGATAATTGCTATAAAGATGATTGCCTTGCATTGGTATTCATGAATTAACATGATGCCATCATCCAAATCAATTGTACAGCAATTAGTTTAATGTGTACAGCAAACTGAGACTACTAATGACTTCTATTAAGGGTTGTGCTTTTCCTTTTTGTTTTTGGTTATATTCAGTTTCTGTTCTTGTTTCTGCCTCTTTGTTCATTTTTAATATTCAAACACTGCATACTTACTATCTCGTCGCTGGCTGGCAATATATGCCATAGCTTCATCTTCGAATTGTGCCATCATCTTCCTCCTCTCCTCAGACATCTCCATCTCATCTGGCGCCCGCGATATATAAGCCATCGCTTCAGCTTCGAATTGCGCCATCATCTTCCTCCTCTCCTCAGACATCTCCATCTCATCTGGCGCCCGCGATATATAAGCCATCGCTTCAGCTTCGAATTGCGCCATCATCTTCCTCCTCTCCTCAGACATCTCCATCTCATCTGGCGCCAGCGATATATAAGCCATCGCTTCAGCTTCGAATTGCGCCATCATCTTCCTCCTCTCCTCAGACATCTCCATCTCATCTGGCGCCCGCGATATATAAGCCATCGCTTCGTCGTCGAACTGCTCTTCTCTGTCTACATTTGACTCTTCAGCACAAGACATCGTGAAAGGTCCTGCGCCTATTTCAATAGAGAGATCTTTCTTCGACTTAACCAACCGCAATATAACACTTATCAACGGTACACTTCAAAAGTACAAAGCTGATTAGAAAGAGTCCCGTTTCTCACTGACTGACACGACGTGCTACGCTTAAAATATTGCAATTAACTGAATTAAGTGTCACAAATCGAAGCCACAAAAATATTAAAATCTGCGTCCAGTTCAAACCAACATGGCCGACATTCTCTCTAGTCTCAATGACCAGTAACATAAAGAAAAATATTTTATAGCGCTATAGGTGATTTATAGCTGATCGCCGCCTCTGATACCACAAGATAGTGGATATCAGAGCCAGTCCTAAGCCTGGAACTCTCTTTAAGGGAGAAGTGCGAAGGTCGAACGGATGGGTGCAGATACTCCGTTCGTAAAGAAAAAATACGTATGAAATCCAATGCAAGCATTGGACTCCAACGGGCAGAGGCCCATGGATCTGATGCAAGCGTGGACACCTACGGGCCTTCGACCCATGGATCCTGATGATGATGATAGCTGATTTAAATAAGTTATTAGCCGCATTGCCACAAACTGGTATTCATAATAATAATAATAATAATATCTTTTCTTTAACCCTAGGGCTACCAAGCTTTTTTTGTAACACGGACTACAAGGGGGGGGGTGGTTACCACCCCCATGGATTTCGTGTTTGGTTTCACATATCATAACTTGTAATATAGCAATGGATTCAGCATTCATTTCTGCACAGAATGGTATATTTAGTTGTACATCATGTGAATGCACCTCGAAATTACATCACTTTTAACAACGGAACCCATTAATTAGCAATATTGTATATTATTGCGTACATTTTGTACTTTTTGGATAAACAAATATAAGATTATGTGTGTTTTGAAACTAATCTATGTATAAAAGATACACAAAATCATCCCTACACATGTTTATATAGTATAAATGTACATCCATACATATATCCATACATATATATCGGTTTACGTTGTAATGCTGTATTCGGCCATTTTCACACAGATTACGCATATTATTATTTATTTTGATCACTTCCGGTATTCAAAGACAAAGATGTAGGTATGCAAATGTAGCCCTTCATTCCCTCTAAAGAATGGTATCTTTGTTTCTCTTCCAGGAAGACAAATGAATACGCTACAGACAAAAAACTAAGGGGGAGTCCTTCCATTCAGCCATTTTCACGCATATTACGCGTATTATTATTTATTTTGAGCACTTCCGGTTGTCTCAAGTCAACTCAGTGACCATAGAAATGTAGCCCCACATTCCCTCTATAGAATGGTATAATTTGTGTCTCTTAATATTAAATGACGGATAAGATATAGTCGAAAATCTAGGGGGGGTGGTATCCACCCCCCCCTGGTGCCTCTGGTATATTGGGTATAACTTTTGAACGGTGTGAGATATCATCTCACATTTTACCTCAAAACGTGTGTAAATGAACCCCTACAGCTACCTAAAAGGTCAAATTTTTATTCCATACGGAAAAAGTTTGAGATGGAAAAAAAACCTAGGGGGTGGCAACCACCCCCCCCTTGGTAGCCTGAGGGTTAATAAGCGCCTGACAAACGCACTGCGCTGTACACTTACATGTTATCCAATTGAAATCTTATAGCCTAACTACTAACAGAACAGACAGCTTGCAATACAACGGTCTTCAGTTAAGTTTCCTGTTAGTACGGATAAACACTTTTCTTTATAAAATTCATGACTTTAAATCCAAAGCCGTTTTAAGGTCGTCGTAGTCTGTATGGGCACTCCTGTATTCGTAGATCTTATAAATTGCCAGCTCTGCATTAAAACCTGGGACTATTATTACGTATTATAATAGTCCCAGTTAAAACTAAACGCATAATAACGCATTCACATTATTTATTGACATTATATATTTAATCATGATTGACGAACACGCCCAGTTTTGATTTTAAATCTCAATTTACTTTTTGTAATACTGATTTAAATCAGCATTTTTAAAATCTTATTTTCAGACATGCGTTATTTTATAGGCTCCTGAAAGGTATGTAGGCCAGGGTTGCCAGGTCGTCGCGAAAAGCGCGAGTTGGGCTACTTTTCAATGCGCTCGCGACTGAAATTTTCGTCCTCGCGACCTCGCGATATTTGGGCTACTTTTGAAACGTCCCGCGGTCGCGACGGCGACATTATGAGTTCTCATAAATTGACCGCAGTAGGCTACTGGGTCACTGTTACTGGTGATAAACAGCGAGGAGGAGACAAAAGGGAAGGTTTTTGGAGCATAAAAAAGGTAACAAGCAAAAAAAAAGGTCATCGCATCCCCAGAGGAAGAATTTAGCCCGCCCAACCTGAAATCCTGGCGCCGCAAGGCAAACATTTTGAGATGTTTTCGTTAAGCTGTTCAGCTCGCGACTCTCGCGACTTTTGGGTTACTTTTTCGCGACCAAGCACTTCCAACATCTGGCAACCCTGATGTAGGCCTAGGGCTTAGGCCTAGGGCTGTTAAGGCTTGGGTTTTTTAAACCCCAACAAACAAAAAACCTGCAATTTTTTTACAAATTTGAACGGTATTATTATGCCCTTTTTATGAGTTTTATGATCGGAAATAGGAACATTTTAAAAACAAGAAACAAAAACAACAGAAAAACAACTTTTCATTTGGAAAAAAATTGTTTTTTGCATCCCTGAGTAGGCCCTAGGCTGCTAGGCACAGTGCCTAGCCTACTGTGCTTAAGGGCATAGCTATGCGCAACCACCCGATGGGACCCGTGTGACGAGTCCCACAACTTTCGAACAGCTGGTTGGGACGGTCTTTCCAACTTTTGTAAATTTTGGGGTAAACAAGAGCCCAAAATGCACTCCGTTCGGTACAAAATGCTCAAAATTGCGTCGGCTAGACCCCGATGGAAGTGGGGGCTTACGACGCTCTCCCGTGCCCCTAGGTTAGTCGTTAGGCCTATAGCAAAGATTTTAGAGTCTAAAATCTTTGGCTATAGGAGCTTCTTGCCTTCCACAATCGCAGTTAGGCCCTACCCCCCACGCGGACGTTCTAGTAGGTCCTTCCCCCAACAAATCGTTGGCCCCGCTGCTGATAAAAATAAAGAAGGGTCAGACTAAAGCCGCTAAACTCGTCTATCAGAATTCAGTGCAGAATGTTGCTGTATAGGCCTAATTTCACTCGAAAACTTTACTGATCTCGCTTTTTAAAATTCGTCTAATAAGGCTCGCGGTAGACAGTGTTACCAGGGAAATTGCCAGTAGATAGGAGAGGTTGACCATTTTGGCAATGATGTAAAATGACAGACCCAGTCTTTCAACTTAAGGAGGTAGGCCTAAGTATAGGATCGAGTTCACACTGCTTGCTTGGAAGAGATTAAGATCTGAAATATTTCAGTCTCACTCAACGATTCAACCGACTCTTCGATTTTACCGAGAACTAAAAGTTTAAAACTACCTCTAGTAGTGCCAGTCCAAAGTCGGGGAAAAGGAGTAGGGCAACGCTAGTCATCTTTTATGACAAAGCGTCGTTAAAGAGCAACTAACCAACGAAAACTAGAGAACTGTTTCCAAATTTAATTCCACTGTAGAAAATAAGGTCTTGTTATAATGCAGTTCTTCCTGACCTCATTTCAACAACAGCGTTACATCGAATTCCTGGTGTACTTAAAAAACTGCGCTGAAGTTCGGAAAAAATAAGAAAAACTATTCACTTTTAGTCAATATTTATGAAGTAGCCATAGTTTTTACGAAAATCAAACATTCAGTATATAGCCTAGTTTGAAGAGTGAAAATCATGACTGCATACTCTACCACAGCCGAGTAAAATCTAACGTGAAGAAATTCGTGCTCAAAAAGCGTACAATGCAAAATATCAAAAGCATTGCAAACTAATAATTATATGAATAATTGAATATGCTGTGAAAACAACAGTCAATACTTTTCTAAACGACTATGCATTGAAAATTAAAAACCAACGCTAATAGTTTGATATAAAATCTAACTAATAGCACAAAATCGAGAACTGTAGATTTAAGGAAGACAGCTTAACATGGAAGTCGGTGGGTGTTAAAGGTTGCATACATTTAAGTCAACAATACACAACTGTTGGCTTTTGACAACCACAGCATAAGCAACCGTTGCCTTTTGATCATAATGTTATACCCACACTGTTGCTTTTGACAACCGTTGCTTCTTCAGTCACATTACATATAACTGTTGCTTTTTCACAATCACAGTAAGGACAACTGTTGCTTTTTCACTTACAATACAGACAACTGTTGCTTTTTGACAATCACAGTAAGGACAACTGTTGCTTTTTCAGTTACAATACAGACAACTGTTGCTTTTTGACAATCAAGTAGAGACAACTGTTGCTTTTTCAGTTACAATACAGACAACTGTTGTTTTTGACAATCACAGTAAGGACAATCATTGCTTTTTGACAACCACAGTAAAGTGCAACACAATGCAACTTGAGCGTTATTATTTCGAGTCGCATTTTGTCAAAGTTATGTTGCCAAGTCAATGATAGACACATGTACTGATCAGCATTGTCATATACTTTGTAAGGCCATGGACTTGCAAGTTTAGCTGTAGACTGTTTAGTGTGGCCATATACTTGTCATGATATAATTGCTACTACTGTCGTCATCGTGGAATCTGACCATCGACGAATGCCTTGACCATCATAACAGTGGTGGTACAAAAGTTGTTAGATTAGATTTCAGATTACACTTTAACACTTTGGCCAAAAGTCATTCGAACCCACTGCTGCATTCCTCACAAGGCTACAATCACCAACCCTTATATTGTTTTATCTATAGAACCATTTGCCAAGTTTTCCTTATTATTATGCATATATTAAGCGCCACTATCTAATGACCAAGCATCAATCGCTGGCGCTGAGCAATTGTGAGTGAGGGACTTACTCAAGGTCCCTACAATGTAACCATCTCAGAGGAGGAGGCTCGCACCTGCAATCTCCACATTACAACACCCAATTGCCTACCACGTCACAGTTTTTTAAACTTAGCCTACGAAACAAAACTAACCTAACGAGATCAGACAATCATAAAATGTAACACAGTCCCAAAACCTTACTAAGTAAAGCTCAAAAGTAACATTTCTGTCACATGCATATTAGAAACTGCTATGAAAATAGTGCAACACACATGAGGAAAAGCTCAAGTGAAGTTTTGTACTTATTGAACAATAATAAAGACGCTCCCATGATTCTGTACCTGTAAATAACTGTAACAATTACATGATTCCAACAAAACTGTAACATACCAAATGACACTGTAACATAACTGTAGCATGACATAATTGTAAAACAGTTGTAACATAACACAAAACTGTGACAAAACTTTAACATCAGTAACTGTAACATGACTTAATTTTAGCGCCGCTGTAACATAATGTAACTGTGACAAGATGTAACTTAAACACAACTGAAGCATAAATCAATGAAGTAATTGTAACACAACATGTAGATCTAATATAATGCAACTGTAACAAAACCACAACATAAAGTAACTAATAAAATTGTAACACATATGTAACATAATGTAATTGTAACATAATTGTAACATAACCGTAACGTGACCTAGATGTAACATAAGGGTGCAAAGTTACCTAAACAAATCATCCGCACTTTTTACACGATCAGCGCAAATAGAGACAGCAAAAGAGCAAAAATCTTCAAAAACCAGCTGAAGGAATTGATTTGGTTGTCGTGCAAAATACTGACAAATAAAAATCCTACATTTGCCTATGGCCTAAGAGTGTAACAAATCGTAAAGCTATCAACGTATACGTAACATAGTCGAGCTTTATGTAGAGCTACTTCTCGACAAATGACTTGTGCTCGGTTGAAACGCTGAGACAGTTTCAGTTGTCTACATGTACTTACTCCAAGTATTTTTAAACCAAATCCAAGTATTTTCACATCAACTTCAAGTACTTTAAAACCAATTCAAGTATTTCAACAACTCAAAGTATTTTAAAACCAACTCAAGTATTTAAACACCAAATCCACAAAAGTACTTTAAAACCAAACTCGAGTATTTTTAAACCAATTCCTAGTATTTGGAAGTATTTGACTTTAAAGTAACTTTAAAACTATAGGCATATATTATAAAGTAACTGGAACTACAAGCTGGAGCAGATTAACTTTTTAATTTTTGCATGTTCGTTGTTATTCTTTAAAAAAATTAACATTTAATTTTTTACAATTCTGGAAGAGTAACTATTCTTTTATAAATTTTGCAAATTGCATTATTTAACGTTATTATTAAATATCTGAGTAAACATTACTTTAAAAATGTGCAGTGTTTAAGTGAACAATATTTTTAATTTTTCAAACCGGTTTTGTTAAGTTTTCCAAAATTTGCTGAAACATAATAGCTAGACCATCATCTGAAAACTACCAAAAGCAACTGATCATGAAATAAGAAATTGTACATTCATAACAATAACATAAATAATTTAGAATTAAAAAGGAAATATAATTCTTTATAAATAACATGGCTTTTCCTCATAACAGACCTATATCTCATACATTAACTAACAATAATAATAATAGTAGAGTATATAATTTATTAATTAATAAAAATCATTATAATTAATTTATAAATAATATACAAATAAAATTAATTTTAATATTAAATATCATCAATTAATTCAGAAATAACATACAAATAATATTAAAGTTTACATTTAATATCTATAATATTAAAATATATATTTAATTTTAATATTAATATAATATTAATATATCACTATATTTAATATTTTTTTATATACCGTATTTTATTAATTAATATTAATTTTCTTTGGTATATTTTATCATTCCGGTCATGCCTAGTCGTCAAATGAAATTCAAGTACATAACTCAGTTGATTGTGGAAAGCAGAGTATTTCTTAAACGTTCATCAACTGAGACTGCAGATGGGTGGGTGAATTCGAGGAGAGCCTGATTGTTTCACGAACAACGCCAAACCTAGAACTGCTCCTTGAAGTTCTGCACCTTCTTCAGGCGACCCTGCTTGGCATCTAAAATGGCGCCCCACAGGTCGAAAATGAAAGATTCAGTGAAGCCAAATTCGCTCAGATCGGAATCTTCCATCGCCGAGCTAAAGGTGCTCGGGTTATCCGACGTACATCCAGTTTCCCAGATGCTTTGCGCTACAAACAATATAACATACAATAATACAATACAAGTGTAATTTGATAATGCCCTCCTTACAAAGTTCAGAAGTGCACATAGAAGCTGGGCAACCAGTAAAAGGCACAAGTAGACAAAACACGTGACCGCTCAAGAAAAGGAAGCCAAATTCGCTCAGATCAGAATCTTCCTGTAACATGACATTCTAAATCGTATTCATGTCAATCAATAGTTGCTGTTGTCTCCCAGATGCTTTGCGCTACAGAATGCAAAGTAAATCAGTCAATTTTTCTGCTCTACCCTGTAACGAAACCTTTTAACACTTTAACGACCAAAGTGTACTAAAAGCGACTGTGGGGGATCATTGGGAAGGACTATTTATAGGTTGGTAGTTTATACATAACGATGCTATACCATAATGATCAACACTGCCCTCCTCCTTTATGCAGGCTTCAGACTGGCACCAACCAAGTATGCTAGTGGCAGGACTGAATTGTATGGATAATATGGATATAATATTCGACCGATTATTTAGGGAGATAATAAACAGAAGTTAATAGAATAACTTAGGATCACTCATAACAGAAGACGTGGATTGCAGCAGGGAGATAAGAATAAGAACTGCAGGGAGGACTTGGAATAGGAGTAGATCTGATGAAACTGTGGAAAAGCCATAACATAAAGGGGAACAAAGATTAAATTAATGAGGACACTTATATGGCCAGTGATGATGTATGGCTGCGAGAGCTGGACAATGTTGGATATGAGGAGAGAACACTAGACAAGACAATACAAGACAAACAAGACAAGACAAGACAAGACAAACACCACAAGACAATGTGAAGGGAAAGACCTGTGGGTGGAGCAACATATGGAAAATATCTTTCCAGAGGAAGATACCCTGTACCAAAGTAGGAAAGATACTGAAGATAACAAGTTCAATGGGTTGGTTGCTGAATGACTTCGAGACCAAGAAATCATAATCCTTGAATTTCTAAAGCCCGATTCACCAACTTATTCAGGAATGCTGTGTCATGTCAGAAGGGTTGTTAAGAGAGAAATTGCTATACCATACCGTACGCTACCCTATCATTGCATCAAGGAAATCCTGCTCCATTATTATTATAAATTATAAATAAATTTATAAAGCGTGCACGGTCACACTGAAATGCGAATCTGAGGCGTGGATATTTACCACCAGGAGAAGATGCAGTTAGATATCTAATGCTTGAATAGCCAAGAAGAAATATTAGTGAGTTTTGACTTTTGATACTTTTTTGAAGGACGAACTGAATGCATTTATGAAGATAGAGTGGCAGACTGGCAGTCCATGAACGAATCGAGAGTACTGCTGCTACTACACGACAGATGGCTACTTAATGTATAATAATAATATTTTCGTTTATTGAAACAATCCGGTTGACAAACCGCAACCGGTTACAGTGTACAGTTATGCAATTGAAACAATTCACAAGAACACAAATGACAGAAGACATAAATCTTAACTACTATCAGAACAGACAGTCAGACAGCCTGCAATACACGGTGCTAATAGCAGCCTACAAAGCATGTCTGCCTTACGGGACTCGAACTCGGTACCTCTCGCTCTCCATGCCAGTGGACAAACAAGACAAGGCTTAATGGAGAACTAATAATAATGGAGAACTTACCGAGCTCCGTGTCATTGATACCGAGGAAGTTCTCGAGCAGTCCGTTGATTCTGTCAACCGCAATGTTCACTGTATCATCAGCCTAAGAGGAAACATTTTACAGTCTCAATATCGGGTAACTAGAGCCAACATAAACGAAAATAAAAGAATGGTACGGTTTAGCAGGTAGGGAGTGACCGATTCTTGAATCAGAAATACAGGTAACTAGAGCCAACATAAACGAAAATAAAATAATGGTACGGTTTAGCAGGTAGGGAGTGACCGATTCTTGAATCAGAAATACAGGTAACTAGAGCCAACATAAACGAAAATAAAATAATGGTACGGTTTAGCAGGTAGGGAGTGACGATTCTTGAATCAGAAATACTAACTAGAGCCAACATAAACGAAAATAAAATAATGGTACGGTTTCAGTGACCGATTCTTGAATCAGAAATACAGGTAACTAGAGCCAACATAAACGAAAATAAAATAATGGTACGGTTTAGCAGGTAGGGAGTGACCGATTCTTGAATCAGAAATACAGGTAACTAGAGCCAACATAAACGAAAATAAAATAATGGTACGGTTTAGCAGGTAGGGAGTGACCGATTCTTGAATCAGAAATACAGGTAACTAGAGCCAACATAAACGAAAATAAAATAATGGTACGGTTTAGCAGGTAGGGAGTGACCGATTCTTGAATCAGAAATACAGGTAACTAGAGCCAACATAAACGAAAATAAAATAATGGTACGGTTTAGCAGGTAGGGAGTGACCGATTCTTGAATCAGAAATACAGGTAACTAGAGCCAACATAAACGAAAATAAAATAATGGTACGGTTTAGCAGGTAGGGAGTGACCGATTCTTGAATCAGAAATACAGGTAACTAGAGCCAACATAAACGAAAATAAAATAATGGTACGGTTTAGCAGGTAGGGTGTGACCGATTCTTGAATCAGAAATACAGGTAACTAGAGCCAACATAAACGAAAATAAAATAATGGTACGGTTTAGCAGGTAGGGTGTGACCGATTCTTGAATCAGAAATCAGTTGGCACCGATTTTTGCCCTAGACCGATAAATTGGATTCGGCGCAGGATTTCCGATCCAAATATCCAAAAAAGTAATATTTTGCACCATACACAATTCCTTTTTTCATTCATACAAAAATAGTAACCTGTTTTGGTTACCTCCTGCAGTAATCTTTATCAGTTGGGTACAAATAAATTGCGCTACCGAAGATTGGATTTTATGCAAAAAGTATCATATTCATATTTGTAACAGGATTTGACATCAGGTATCAAAGTAGAAGGTCAATGTATCACCTCTAGACTGATCACACAACCAACTCAAACAACCAAACAACCAGCTGAGACAATCTGCTGAAACATCAGGGGTACAACAATCAGCCAAAGCAACCAGCTGAAACAATCAGCTGAAGCAAACAGCTGAAGCAACCAGTTGAAACAAACAGCTGAAACAATCAGCTAAAAAATGCAGCTGAAGCAACCAGCTGAGACAATCAGCTGAAGCAACCAGCTGAAACAATCAGCTGAAACAATCAGCTAAAACAATCAGCTGAAGCAACCAGCTGAAACAATCAGCTGAAACAACCAGCTGAAGCAACCAGCTGAAACAATCAGCTGAAACAATCAGCTGAAGCAACCAGCTGAAACAATCAGCTGAAGCAACCAGACAAAACACCCAGGAGAAACAGACCGTCATAGTTTACACGGCGCACCCTGATTCGAATTCTTGACATAAACACAGAGTATCTATCGCTCTGGGACGCTACCATTAAGCCATAAGTCTCGATTAAATCTCGTTTCAAGACTCACACTTTCAATACTCGCTCTTCCATTCGATCGAAGACGCAGCGTGCCTTTCCCAGAACCGACTGAAATAGAGCTCGACTTCCTTTGTCCAGCAGACGACTTGCCACCAATCTCAGCTGAAATGAAAAGAGAAAATCCCATAAATCTAATTGTATACATTACAGATTGTGAGATGTAACAAACCAGGTTCGCATCATCACATCTTAACATGAAGTTATCTGTCAGCCATGGATAAGAATCCGTTCGATGGGCTCTACGTGTGCGTGTGGGCCTACCATTGGAGACTCTTCTAGTTTACTACTGAAATATATGGCTTACTGATGAAATTTTAGTGTTTTACCAGTACTGCATAAAATTGTTATTGTTATAAATAAAATGTTATAAATTTTTATTCTGTTATTAATGCCATTTAGCATCATATAGGCTAGCCCAGACTGTGATCCTGATTCGTTTTCTTGTTTAGTGATACTATATAATTTCTAATTAAAATTATAAGTTGGACTAAAAACAACTTGAACTGCCCAGCTCAGGTTAATCTCAAAGGACCCATGTGCACAAGAGAATAGGATTTGCATTGGGAGATAGTTTGAAATAGTGGGGAAAATACCTATAGCGTCTGCCTGCCTGACCCTTGGATCCAGGGCTGTTCTAAGGTCATTGTAAGCCCTAGGCACCCTTGCATTAGTAAACCCCAGCTCTGTATTAAAGCTCAACGCATAATTACGCATTCACATTTTATTGACGTCATGTTTAATTTGATTCACGAACACACCAAGTTTTGATTTTAAATCTCAATTTACTCTATGTAATGTTGATTATTTAAATTTAATATCCTGGATATAACCACTAAAGTCTAATGCAATACTTCCGGGTTTTTCAATATCTAATTTTCAGACTTGCATGGTCCCCTGAAAGGTTCGTAGGCCCAAAGAACAGTGCCTACTGTGTCTAATGGATAATATGACCCTGCATGGATCCCATCCTACGACTTAGCTTTCTTTCGGCACTCTAGAAAGATTACAAACATGTCCTGCACCAAACAAACCCACCTACTACTCCTCCATCCCCATAACCTCCTGGCCAAGTGCACATATTACATCTATTGTTAGGATGATATACACTTTTATAACAGTCTGTACACAAAATGGGATTAGCAATTGGTAAAGAATATACTTACTTACTTACTCATGTCTACGAGATTACAATTATGTGACTATGAAAAATCAAGCTATGATTGTGGTAATTCTCCAAACCAAAGATGCAATACTGCAGTTTTGGAACAGCATGCATTGCATTCTACGATCAGATTGAACCACCCTGTACGAGATCCGCAACCAAGAAGCAATAAAGTATTACAAAAGTAGTTCTTACAAAATCCGGACTTTAGAGGCTCCACGACACGTAGCCGGAAAGTCGTCCCTCTCGGAATACTCTTGAGTCGCTTGGCGACTTCGAAATGACGCAATCCAACCATGGACGCATCATCCACCTTTTCCACGTAGTCACCCACGCAGATGCCGTCGATTCCTGACATTATGCTTCCCGGCTTAATCACCTTGATGAAGGCATACCCCGCCCCATTGTCAGTGATTGTCAGACCAAGGGCTTCCCCTGTTTTCATCACGTCAACAACCTTTGGACGACCTTTGACGTGTGCGAAGATGAAATCGTCGAGACCGAGTTGACCGCCGAGCAGCTGAGACATGTCCAACTTGTGGGTGTTGAGCGTACAGAAAAGGATCTGGATAGCAAAGACAAAAAATTCAATTTAAATTTGAAAAATTAAAAACAAATTAATTAGATAAACAGATCAGTTCAAACAGTGAAAGAAAAAAATGAAAAGAAAAAGTGTAAAGAAAGTGATTAATTATTTATTTTATTTATTTATTGCGTCAGAAAACAAATAGTATAAATCATGACAGAAACAGATCAATCACTGCGCAACAGGAAGCCAGGAAAAAGTTAAAAGCTTTAAAAGCAAATTCACCAGAACCGGTTAGTATTTTGGTTAAAAATTATTTCCAGATTTATTTACGCCTAAACAATCAACTGGAAAAGATTCAGAAACATTTTGAAACAATAACGAAAAGCAAAAAATAAAGCAAAAAATTAAAAATTCACTTTAAGTCAATTCAACATTATATCACTTAAAAATTAGAAATTTAATTATGCCAAACCACTCAACCAAATCAAATTTATGTAAAAATAACTGATAAGGTAAAACTAAAACAAAGCAATTAGGAATTGTTTCATTTTAAAACTATTTCCACATCAATTGTGCAATTTTTCAAGTTTTTTTACATTTTATGGTGTAACAGCAACTTCTTCGGGTATGGAAGTTTTCGAATCTCACCTCCGAGTCATCCATATCGTAGCAGCCGGCAATTTTCTGGTAGAGTTCTCGAACATTTCCAAACCCAGATATGACACCTGTTGGACTCCCATGCGCCAGCTGACAATGGAAGACAAGCTTAGGAGCTTGTTTTGGAGCAGCGGGTGGTGCAGTGGTGGTCGGCGATTGGGGAACAGGAGATGGAAGAGGCTGTGGTGGACTGGAGTTGGTCTGACCTCTGGGAATGACCTCCGAAGGCATGTCCGACTTTGACTTGGTGGACTTGGTCTTTCCGAACAATGGCATCTTGTAGTGCACGCCTGGAGAGTTACTGGGAGGATTTGTTGAGATGCACGTACAAAGGAAAATCTAGCAGAAAAAGTATATGATTGAGATCACACCTAATCTAATGACTTCTACAGCTAATGTAATGTAATGTAATTAGTAATTTATATAGCGCCGCTCACAGCCGTCGCCATTCAGTAGCGCTCCCAGTGCGAAAACCCAGAGAGAAGAAATAGGTTTATTAATATTAGAGAGAGAGAGATGAAGACAATGATCCAGATTATTAAGGAAAGTCTCATTATTATTATTAAAGTGAAGGGAAGGGCATTCCACAAATCATAATCGTAATCTCGAATATTATTATTATTATTAGCGCCCATTAAATTATTATTATTATTATTATTATTAACCATTATTAGATTGTCACAGGCGCTTAACCAAAATCCTGCACAGAATCGATAGGCAGGGGGTCAAAATCCAGAGTCAGGCAGGAAAAGATAACGTTGAGGATTTGCGATAAAGTCAGTTTGTTCCATTCAGCAAAGGATCAAGTTTTTGTGTTTGTCACAACAAAATCATGGTCCTCAAGTGAAAATGCATTAAGGACATCATTAGAAGTCAAAATTCCGGACCAGACTGCTACATAAAGATACCTATCTTCAGTTTGCAGAACTAGAGTATCACTAAAATTATAGGTGCCATATAGGTATTTTGGAGCAACACCCAGTTTGGATTTGAGGACCTAAATGCAAATGTTACTTTAAACTGAATGTTACATGGAGAGAGGAAGCCAGTGCAGTTGGATTGACCATGAACGATGATATATGGGAGTATTTAGGAATCTAATCTAATGTATTTAGCTAATCTAATCTAATGACTGCCATAGCTAATATAAGTACTTCTATAGCCAATCTAATCTAATCTAATCAATTGATGGTCACTTCAAGTGAAACTGCATTAAGGTCAAATCCATCAATGATGCCCAGTCAAAATTCTATATTCTTACTGCTACATAAGTTAATACCTTTCTTCAGTTTGCTATTATAAAACCAAAGTATCACTAATTTATAGGTGCCATATAAATTGAAAGATAATTAAGCACACTATGATACATTATTACAATGTTGCAGTGACTTTATGTGAATGTAATGTAAGCCTAAATGCCAAACATTACTTTACTCACATACATACGGTAATTGTTTGTTAATAATAGGCTATTTATTCGCAAGCTTATAGTATCGGGGGTTGAATTATATAGTGCACAAGCTTACTGGCGTTGTCAGTGTCAGTTAGAGTGAGGTTAGGCGTCGTGAGGGTCGGTTAGGGTTAGTATCGTCATAAGAAAACCTGGTACCATCAGGCGTCCACGCAGCATGCCCAAAGATACTATATAATCCTTCAGCCCCTGATACTACAAGTTTGCGCATTTATCCTTCAGTCGTAGTCGCAAGCTTGAAATTTCTACAAAACCCAGAGAAGTAAAGTCGCGGGATCCAGCTTATTCACAGGCGCTCAATCAAGCAAAATCGATAGGCAGAGGGTCGTGATCCAAAGGGTCAGGCAGACAGCCATTATAACGAATGGCACGTGTGCTTAACCACTATAAAACGTTTTAGCATTATATTAATTCATTATTAAAATTATCATTATATTATAGGCAAGCTTATAGTATCGGGGGCTGAAGGATATAGTGTGTAAGTTTTCTACTGGCGTCGTGAGTGTTGGTTAGGGTCAGAGTTAGGGTTAATGTCGTCATTATAAAACCTGGTACCCTCCGGCGTACGTGCAGCATGCCCAAAGATACTTCAGCCCCGATACTATAAGTTTGCTATATTATATTATTATTATTATCATTATTTTATTAATATTAAAAAACTTGGCGCGCACAAATTCGCACTTGTCAATCTGCCACAATGACTTCAATAAGATCAGAACATTCCTTTCAATTATCGCTAATGCGCCATTAACAGCTTTTTTCGCTTTTTTAATTGCAAAAAACTAGTTTCCCACGGTCTCATTCCGAAAACATCAGCCTATCTTATCCCGTAATAATTTCTATAGCAAGAATTTACGTAATTTTCCTAATTAGCCAACGAATAATAATGATAATTAGTTACCTCTGAACATTGGCGAAACGAAGTATGTCTGAAATCTGACCAGTTTGTGGGCGTAGTGTCGGATTATGTACGTAACAGGATTAGCAAACAGTGGCTCTACTGATTAGACGTCAAAGGCATGCTTCGGTCTTAAGCAGGTGACGCCGATACTCTATTACTACCTACCTTGATTGGCATGCAGGTGGTACCTACCTTGATTGGCATGCAGGTGGCAAAGGCCTACAGGTAGCGCAAGAGTTTCCTCTTGACGCACTTGATGTGTAGCTATAAATACCTCTGTTCGCTCGACTCTTACAGTCATCGATGAAGTAGCTCTCATGCATTTACTGCAGTAATATAATTATTGTGGTCGGTAATGTTTAACATTTCGTGATTAATCAATCTAGGTTTACGTGCACTTACTCAAAATGCCCTACGCATTTTCTCGTAAATCGATCTAGTTCTGCGACCAATGAGGTGTAGGACCCTACAATAAAAAGAATGCATAGCCTACAAGTGAAATCACCGTCACTTATTAAACTGAAAAAATGCAGAAGACTGGAAATTTGTTTCAAAACATGCAGCTCATCGCAAAATAGCTTAATTCGGCTTTGCGAAACTGCATCAGCCCATTTAAGTATCGGACTGCGATTGTAAAACCTAGTTAGGCTATTCGAGTTGTATGATTTTTATTGGCGTCTAGACAAACATCCATGACAAAAGCGTAGTCTTTATTTACATCTGACAAGCGCCATAGTGTAGTGGTAATCTATTCTTACACCATGGTGGTAACATCACTGCATGGCGTGAAGAGCAGTAGGTAGCGGGATCGCTTCCCGTACCCTCCCAAAGATCCACTCAGCCTATCATTTGCGAGATGGCGCATTGGTAAAATGTACTCAACAAAGTCAGCCTTCTGAAAGGATCGATCGTTTTAAATTCGACTTCTGTAATAACGTAATCATCGGTTCATACTAAATTGTAATCATCCTGCGTAATTGTCAGTTTGAATTAATATCGAATAATATATAGCAATTATTACTTTGTTTTCAACAATGGACACAAAACAGTAAAGCAGAATGCAAAATGTCCCTAACAACGCCGTCATGTGTATGACATGACGGCGTTGTTAGATAATAATTGCTTTTAAAAGCTGTTTAAAAATGCTGTTTGTTGTTTGAAAAGCTGATTTTATGTAAAGTTCAAGAGAAAACTTACAGCACGTCTAAATTAGCACATTCCATGACAAAAGCGTAGTCAACGTCGGCTGGTGTCCTGTGCAATATTAAAATGGCGTTATAGAAGTTATTTTTTACTCACAATAAACGAAAAGCGCTACATAAACAAACTCGTCCATATGACAAAGTCAGCGTTCTGAAACCATCGATCGTTGCAAATCGGATTTTGTCCAGCCGCCTGTTATAACTTGAGACACCGCCATAGTATTTCGAAACCAGCGCTACCACTCCTTGGGGTATGTCCCAAGATTTTGGGATTTTGGGGTCGACTTGGGATCTGGGGATTTTGCGTAGCAATCTTGGGATTTTTCCAAGGTGTACACTGTTAGTCTGTTACAGTACATGCTAGTTTTTACCGTACTTTCCAATAGTGGCAGCGAATCAGATTAGAAAAAACTCGCTCTGTGACTCTGTCTGAAAGACGTTTATAATTATTATTATTATTATAACTTGTAAACATTAATTCGATGTTGTGCTCCGGCTTTCTTTGCCAGTTCTTAGCTCGGCATTTTTGTGAACAATATTGTTAAAACTCATTTCATATTTTCATCACAACGTTTTTCGTTTTCAGTAACTCGGGATTTCTTTAGTACACTTTTGACCAATCGTGGCAATTATTTAGAAGATCTTGGGATTTCTGAGAATGGAGAGTGATAGCAGTGTAATAGAAACAATGGCTGCCTTGTTGGCGATGATATTTCTGTCGAGTGTCCACTTCAAATAAAAATTATGGGCGTTAATTAATCGTAGTCGCCCTGCTATCTTTCCTCTAAACCCAAACAAAATATGCCAATCATGAGAAGAACTGGAGGACAGAGATGTACGTCCTACGCCGTTGAAATTGTTGTTTTGCCGATGAAAATGTGAGAAGTGCCCCTTTGTCGGATCAAATCAACATCGACGGCTACTGAAAAGTAGCCCACTAAAAATTTCGTAAGCTGTTGATTTGTTTATTTAATTCGCCTCTTAAATTCCATTATTTGCCGAGTGGGAGAGTCTCTGCTGTTGACCTCTGCGCCTGTAGTTCCTAACCGTCAATTTTAATTAAAATGTAATTAATCAGTTAATGAATATTCTTATCTTAAGTGAAGTTAGCAAATATACTGTGATTGGCCGACAGAAAGGACACATGGAATATTCATTAGAACATACCATTTACTTGGTCGAAATTCACCAGGAGAAAGATGAATTTATTTAAATAGCATACATGTACTAATGACGACACTAACCCTAACCGACCCTCACAACGCTTAACCTGACCCTAACCGACCGATTTGCTGTCCATGTTAAACCCTCTATACCACACCCACAATACACGCCCGAAAAGTCTGACCACCAGATACTATAAGAATACCAGAAGTTGATGTAGAGAAGGCGATATTGTTTCAAACTGACATCTACAATAAACTTTTAGTACTTACTTAAGTGTTTCGTTCTCTTTCAGAACTGAACTTGCCGCTGGGTTTGTTCATCGAAGCGACTGTTTCTTCCAATGGAGAAGAGTTGCAAGAGGAGAATTGAGAACTGCATCAGAAAGCAAGTAAGGAGCCTTTGTGCATGTCCTTGAAATCCAGTGGCGTCGGTAAAACATCATGTCAAGAGTTATGACAGAGAAGCCGAATTGTTTCAGTAACGCGGTTGAAAAGACGAAGGCTTCTTGCTGCTTCTCGCTTCCGTTTCGCAGCCACATTCCGCCATGCCTCTACCTCTTTCCGGCAAATTCCAGCGACGGCGTGACAGATACTAGCACGTCGCGGTCATACCGTTGCAGTTTGGGCAGCACGACTCCCTCAGACGTGAGGGCGAATCTGGAGAGCAGGGAGGACAGAGGGTTCGATACAGACCTCCATTCACGGGTGGAACGTGCGTCCGCCCCTTCTTTGAGACCTCAGACGGCTACGAGGGAGAGAGAGCACACCCTTCTGCAGAGCTTGTGGCTCGAGCAACAGCAGACGCTGACCTTGCAGAGAAAGGAAGAAGCCGGTTTCATACTCGACAAGGCGACGGGAAGGAAATACCGCCGTGGAAAACTACTCGGAAAGGTTGGTGCTTTGGCATTTGCCTGTTTTCATTCACTTTTTTGTCTCGTATGTTCATTCCAAGCACTGGTATTGCATGCATTTAGCTTACACTTACCCAGCACAGGGTAATCTGGTTTTACCCCCATTGTTTACCTCCACAATGCAATATGGAAGCTTTGCAGTAGTCGGCCCCTCATTCTGGAACAGGCTATCATGTTATCTGGGATATAAGCTTCTTTTATGCATGCCTCCATTTTCCAAGTGGTTGAACACCATTCTGTTTGACCGTGGTGTTTTGTAATCGAGTCAGGAGCACCTCTGATGAATTTTTTTGAAGAGGCGCTATATAAATAAGTACTTGTGATTGCAAAATTACAAAAACTGTAATGATGATGATGATGTTTAATAGTAACTTCTGTTGCTGTGGTGTCTAACAATTTAAGTGCGGGGTGAATGGTTCAAGGGACAAATGTCATAAATGTTTGTGTTGGATGGCAACATGGCCTCTAGCGACTTGTCATTTGACGTAGCTATCCCTGACCTTCACGAAGTTCTTAATGTGCTGTAGTAAAACCCAAACCCATTAGAGTCTTGTCAAGAAGCAGAGCTGCATCATAGTGAACTTGCACGCTAAAAGCTGAATTGGATCTAGTTGCCTATCCGCTACCATGCCATATTAGTTATTGTGTTTGTGGTCTTACAAAGCATAAGTGCAGAAGCTTAAGACTGATCCCCTTGTCCACTGGGCACTGCCTCTGCATCTCAGCAGACTAACTTCCTGGGTGCTGACTGGATTGGACCTGGCCTTAAAGCACCATCAGCTGATGGCTTGTGCATTAGAGACTACAGAAGTCTAGAATTTTTCTTACAGAGAAGGTACAACCTACATGCACTAACAGTGTGTGCATCCTAAAGGGATGCAGTGTGGGTCCTTAGCGGGAACATGTTACAACATCTTTGGGTGATTGGAAGTCGTTGCCTTAAATATGGAAATCGTTCTTGTGTCTTTTCGTTCAGGGCGCTTTTGCGAAGTGCTACGAACTGACAGATCTCGAAAGTTGTGCGGTCTTTGCGGGCAAGATCATTCCGAAAAGTCGTCTCTCGAAGCCTCATCAAAGGGAAAAGGTCAGATATATACAGGCATAAATACACATACATATATATACTTACATATGCATGCATGCTTGCAGACATATGTGAAGAAATACATACACACATGCACACATAGACCGGTACACATACGCATATTATGTACACTCTTACTAACCTAATACACCTTCTAGAGTGTGGCAACAACTTAATAGACTTAACAATCTTTCTAAGTGGCCATGTATAACAATAACGCTAAGGGAGCAACGGAATTGACAAATGACCGAGGACAGTGGATATCGTTTATTCGTACCCATCTCCGCCAAATGGCTGGCGTCAGGAACTGATGATAATGATACTTATTTACATACATTCATGTACATATGCATACATACTTGTATACGTATACACTAACTCACGCACGTACATACGATTGTGTGTTTGTGAAGAAGTTATTATTGTGTTGACCTGTTGTATTGTTGTCTGTGTTGTTGTTCAGTTGGATTGGGAGGTTAGCGTTCATAGAAGTCTACAACATGAGAATGTCGTTGCGTTCTACGATTTCTTTGAGGACGACCGCTACGTCTTCATCGTCATCGAACACTGCAGACGAAAGGTTGCCAGGACCCATTGGGGGGGGGGCGAACAAGAAGGGTAGGATAGATAGCGCAAATAAGGATAAACTGGAGGGTAATGAGGTCGTTCAGTAAGGACTTCTGGAGAGGGGGAAAAGAGATGATGGTGATCTGTTACAATGATGATAATTTTAATGACGATGATGATGATGCTGAAAATGGTGATATTTATGTAGACAAATGCAGACAGTTGGGATGGTCAGACTAGGTTGTTTTTGCAGGAAATGTGATGGTGGTAATCATATGGTGATGGTGGTGTTAATAGTGCAATGGTAGTGGTGATAATGGTAGAATCATGATGGTGTGGTAATGGTGTTAATACGCCGTTGTGTAAGTCATCTTTTAATCTCCAGACATTTTCCAAGACCTGAGGAATCATTACGAGGAATATGCACTAAAGAAACATCAATAATACTAATCAAAACTAATAATGACATCCATCAGTCGTTCCAGACGTACATTTTTAACAGTTCTTCATGCTTTACATAACCGATATCAAATTTAATCGATTAATCGAAGTTAATTTTTGGAGATTAATCGATTAATTTTACTGGCCGTAATACCAATAAAAACTGATAATAACATCCGCTAGTCGTTCCAGAGTTGACCTTAGGTGACACGACCTTAACAGACAAGGTTGGATTTTTCTTGTTAGTCTTTGGACCGCGTGCTGAGAGCGAGACGGAACCTTACGGAACCAGAAGTGCGTTACTACGTGCGCCAGTTGGTCGAAGGTTGCCGCTACATTCACGCGCAACGCGTCATACATCGCGACCTCAAGTTGGGTAACATGCTACTGAATGGCAACATGCAGGTGAAGATTGCTGACTTTGGCCTTGCGACGCGGGTCAAGTACGAGGGCGAGAAGAAGATGTAAGTGGTCGGCATTTCTTTGGAATCTTTATTGTGATCTTCATTACCTTCTTTGGTATCTTTATCTTCATCTTTGTTACCGTCTTTGGAATCTTTATTGTGATCTTCATTACCTTCTTTGGTATCTTTATCTTCATCTTTGTTACCGTCTTTGGAATCTTTATTGTGATCTTCATTACCTTCTTTGGTATCTTCATCTTTGTTACCGTCTTTGGAATCTTTATCTTCATCTTTGTTACCGTCTTTGGAATCTTTATTGTGATCTTCATTACCTTCTTTGGTATCTTTATCTTCGTTTTTGTTATGAAGACGATGAAGTTGTCAAATTGTGATGCCAGGGGTCAAAATCCGTCACATGTCGGTTTCTGACCTTTTTATTCAGTCATGTTCTACAATTAATCTGCTTCAAAATACTTTTTACAGAAAGAAGATATCTTTTTTCTAACTGAAGTTAGGCTCGTTTGATTCTTTCATTAGTTTTGAGCCTATCCTGCATCGAAAAAATCGAATAAAACGGTTTGCTGAATTGGAATATTGACCCGTGTCATCAAAGTCCTCAGCAACCATTATTTAAATATACTGCAATTTTGATGGGCAATAACGGGTTTTATCATCATCATTGTCACCTTCATCATTGTCAACCCTCTTCCTCAGCACCTCATTCATCACTTTCAGCATCATCATAATTTTTATTCGTCATATTCATGTTCATCGTCATTACTGATGAGTTTTCCTTGAAGTGACGCTTTATAAATGGCAAGGTATTGATGAATTCATAATCATCAACATCGTCATCATCACCATCATTCCTTTGTCATATTTATAAAATAGATTTTGGTCAACAGAGGCAAGAAGTCTTTATTGGCATCACATTGAGGATATTTACTGGGAGCAATTAACACTGAGGGCGAGGTTACGGGTGGGGGATTGATTGAGGTCATAATCCAACTGACAGATTACATTTTATTACGATGGTTTAATTTGTGTTTAGTGCAATGCAGGGCTTTCATTCTGCGGGTGAATCTTGTGTTTGTAGGGGCGTCTGTGGCACGCCGAACTACGTTGCCCCTGAGGTCCTAAGGCAGGAAGGCCACAGCTACGAAGTCGATCTCTGGTCGATCGGATGCATCATGTACGATCTCGTTCAATTCATGATTCGTAATCTAATCCATTTACATTTTCTGGCATAATTGTAATGTTTTGGTTGCAATAAAACAACTTGACTTGATTGATGCTAAATCATGATCTGATGACACATGATCGATTCTTAATCGGATGTTTTTTAATCAGATGTGTTGATCTGATCTCGATAATTTTGCTTAACACATTGACCGCCACCACCCTTTTAACCACCACGCCAAGCCAAAGAGGCGAAATTTTCAAAATATGAAATTTATGGAAATAATAATTTTTTCTCTTTGTTTTCACAGTAATGCTAAAGTAACATGTCATGCTCATCAAAAACATAGTCCGTCAGTTTCTCTGGTATTTTACACATATTATTTCTACACATCCACATTGGTACCACACACAAATATTCACAAAATACACTGAAACATTTGTGCATAAACATACACAGACATGCACACATGTGTGCACCTACATGCACACTTGCAGGGATGCGTGTGTATGAGTGGCAAGTTTGATTCCGATTTACAGGAAGCTCCGTGATTTTTCGTGCGATTTCTCTATGTTTCCATTTACCGTTGTCATAGTTACACAATGCTTTGCGGTCGTCCTCCGTTTGAAATGCCGACTCTGAAGGAGACGTTTAAACGAATATCCGACAACAAGTTCTCCCTTCCGTCGTGTCTATCGGCCGCGGCCAAAGAACTGATCAAGAAACTGCTAAACCAGGAGCCGTCTGCACGTCTGGCTCTGGCGGCAATCCTCTTTGAGGACTTCTTTACAACAGGCTATGCACCGGCGTCACTGTCTCCATGCTTCTGCGAGAAAAGCCCGAGGTTTCCTGTCTCAACCCAGCAGTTACCTAGGTTGGTCTTGTGAGGTTCTTGAGATGTGCTATATAAGTGTTCAGATACATACTTATTTACATACAGCGGTTTTATTCTTCGGGATTTTATGTTTGCAAATGGTTTTCAAATAAGAGGCTGCACTGCTAACTCATCGAACAAAGTTGGATACAATCTGATCTAATCAGATGTGTAAACTTCTACAGCATTGTTTTGTAATGTAAAAAGCATTTTTTGTAAAAAGCATTGTTTGTAACATTAAAAACATTGTTTTGTGACGTGAAAAGCATTGTTTTGTAATGTAAAAAGCATTATTCAATGGTCACTTGTATGGAAAACATCAGTGGGTGGTTTTCCATTGATTTACGTATTTATGAACTTCTTAATGTACCCTTGCTTGCTCGCTGGGGTGGGTTTTTGTGCCATACATTTCACATGACTCTGCGCTTGCAAGGTTAGCAAAAACTGCTGGAAGTTGTAATTGTTGAAGATGTCGTTATTTAATCTGCCATAAGAAATCAAGAAACTAGTAAACAAGAGTTTCTCTCCTATTGGTTTCATCATGCCTAGTAAAATTTATTCTTTGAATGACTATACAATAACAGTTTGTGTTTAATAAATCAGGTTAACCCTAGAGAGTGAGTTTGTACTAAGTTCGAGCTCATTGTTAAAGGATAAAGCCGTTGTACGAAGTAACTTACGCAAGCAAGACAGAAATGGATTGTCTGTTCTGTTAGTAGTTAAGATTGTTTCTAATTTGCAGTTCCAGCATGTAAATGTACAGCGCAGTGCTATTTGTCAGACGAGTCAGCCATGAACTATTATAATAATAGTTCTGTGGATTATTATTATTAGATTATTATTATTATTATTGTTACTTGGCTTTCATTGGGCACTTTAGAAGTTTGGAGATTACGATGTTTCCTCATAACAGTTTGTACAAGACTTGCATGTTTTGCTAATTTATAAAATGGATTTCTTTTCTACCCAGGCCACATTCCTTGGCAACAACAACTTTGAATCCGTGGAAGGCGAGTAATTCGGTGAAGAAGAAATCCCTTGTCAGGAAAATGTCCATCTCTCAGGTTATAATCATTTACTTCACAGGTATCACAGATATTGTGGGGCATGATTGTTTGGAACACTCGTCTTGTATTGTCGAAGGTGTGGGTTCTAATGACCAAGCATCAATCGATGGCGCTGAGCCGTTGTATGTGAAGGACTTACTCAAGATCCCCACACGGTAACTGTCTCAGTGGAGGAGGTTCGAACCTGTATTGTATTGTATTGTATCACATATGGGTTTTAAATAGAACCACTTGAACATCTATTGTTATGCACATTTATGTACACTTAAATAGTTAAGTCATAATTCCATTGTGATTGGTTTTGTTATGAATCGCATTTGATGGTGGCTCATATCAAGAGTACGCCTTGCAGCGTCGAGCTGCTTCTGTTTTCAACTGGACTGTATTTTTATTATTGTTAATTAGTATTAATTAACAACTTCTATAGCACTGATGTCTAATGCACAAGGCATCAACCAATGGTGCACAAAACCCATGCGACGATCAGGTCGATATCCAGGAGTTTGTTTAAGTCTGAAGCTCTTTTATCTAGGTGCTAACATCACTATTAGGGTTCTGCGGGTATGCCTACACTCGCTGGCGCCTTAACCGATCGTACCCGCACTGCTGGTCGGTACGGATCGGGTAGACATTTCACGGGTCGGGTCGGGTACGGGTAGGAGCATTACGGGTACGGGTATACCCGGTTTTACCCGTACCGAACTGAAGTTTTGGGGTTACATGTAATAACGGCGGTGCATAACGTCACATCTGTACCCTTTTTAATCGGCCATAGAAATATGAAAGTTCGACGATAATATTGTCAATTATGAGTTTTTCTGGCATCAAATTATGGTGTATGACAAAGCTGCATCGGGTGTTACCATAACCTTCTTATATTGCGCCAATTTTGGTAAATCGTTGCATTTTGGACCATAAATCTAAAAAAGCCATAGGCCTACTCCGAACATTAAGAAATTCAGTTGGGCAGCACGATTATCCATGAAACAGGTTCACTGTCATCATCATCATTCTCATTATGATTAAGATTAAGAGTAGGCCCTATTATTATTATTATTATTATTATTATTATTATTACTATTATTATTATTACTATTATTATTATTATTATTGTTATTATTGTTATTATTATTACTGTGATCATTACCATGATCATCAGACTATTATTATTATTACTACTACATGCTTTGTGAGACTATTGGACTGATATGGGCTGGGATTATGGGAAGGCCTATTAATTGTGTGACGGGTACGGGTATACCCGCGGGTACGGGTCGGGTTGGGTAGCAATTTTGACTACGGGTCTACGGGTACGGGTAGCGGTCCTACGTTACGGGTACGGGTCGGGTAGCAAAAATGCTCTACCCGCAGACCTCTAATCACTATTAACTTTCACATAGCCATTTAAGCATTTGTAAGAGGCTCTTAGAAGCCGATATGGGGGACATTCATTTAGTGTGCACACATGGAGGGGAATGGTTCACCCACATACAGGTGTTTGCTTATGGGGTCTACTGATAATGTATGTACACATAGGAAACGAGGGTTGGGGGAGGAGTAAAACCTCGATAATAATTTGTCTATTGTTGGCTTCAAATGAGCCGCTGAGCAGCTATCAGACAAGTACTACCGGGATAAGTCAGACTGTGGGAGAGGTGTAACTTGTATGCCACATTACCCGTGACTGCTATTAACTATCACGCAGCTTTGTAGGAGATTCGGGGGATTACGTACGCAGGTGGCAGGGTGTGAAAAAGTACATGTGTGTACAGGGAGGCGGAGGGGCCAATTTTCCTCATTTCTGCATACTTACTAAATGGATGACCTGTATATAATTGGACTGATACTTGCCATTGCTCATACCTTTGTTGTTCTGCTCAATTTGCTTTTCTAGGTTATTACGAAATCTGCTCAAAGAAATTCCGAGACCACAGACCATACTCAACCTCAGAGTTCCTCAGAGCATCAGACAAGCCGAGCAAAAGCTGGTGGGTACTTTGAGACATTCGCCAGAACCTCTTCTCAACCTTGGACCGTTTACAGCCGCAGGAAATACTGCGAATGTTGAAAAGAATGTTAAAAATGAATTAAAGTCAAAATCTGTGTTTCTGAACATGTGACACCAGAATTTGCTTTTTGTTGTTATTATTATTATTATTTTTATTATTATTTTTATTATTATTATTATTATTTCGCCCGAGGTAAAGAAAATCCCACAGGCTCTAAGAGACTAAACTACAGATGTGTGGTCAAGCTTAGAGTTAGCGGGTCTCATCCAAGTGAGTGGTGTGAAGGTGCCTTTAAAAGCAACGGCGTTAAAACGCTGAGAGCAAATTGATCGCCTCTGGAAGAGGTGAACTGTCTCCCTTGGGTCGCTGGAAACAGTGGCTTCATGGTGGCCCAGCTCCGCCAAGAACTGCTAACCCACGCAATTGATGGGGCCCAGTGTCTTGACTGCAATCGGTATGAATTGTTTTGTAATCATTGTAAAGTAATACCTTATGTAGTTTTGGTTGTTTTAGTGTCGGCTGGTCAAGCGTACTCTCTCATTTCGCTCTACAAACTCCTTGGTGGCTGTCTGCAGCGTATTCCAACAGGTACTGGCATGGGCAGTTGGGTGCCTGTCATAGTTGATTGATTAAGATAGTTGATTGATTAATTAATTGACTCGTTGAATGATTGATTGGGTGAATGACTGATTGATTGAATAATTAAATGACTGACTGACTGATTTATTTGATTAAATAAATGAGTGATTAAATAACACTGAATGATTGATTGATTGAATGATTTAATGACTGACTGATTGATTAATTGACTGACTGATTGATTGACTTAGTGATTGTTTGACTAAAATGTTTGATTGACCAACTGACTGTTTGCCATCCATTCCAGACACTGTCCCATTTCCGGTGACACTCCGTCTTCCAGTCTCCATTTCCAAATGGATCGACTATTCCAACAAATACGGCTTTGGCTTCCAGTTGTCAGATGGAAGCGTCGGGGTCAACTTCAACGACTCGACCCGATTAATCCTTCTGGCCAACGGCAGGTCGGTTTCCTTCGGGATGATGAATTTTCACGCTTTCAAGGACAACTGAATAAATCTGTTTCTCATCTGTTGCGATGCCCTAGCAAACTTAGCGATTTTGCTAAGTACTGTATTTTGTATTTACAGTAATTATTCTGGGTTTTGTTACTGTATTTTTTAATCTAATTTAATCTGTTTTTATGTAAATTAAATTAAATTAATTTTGTTAGTTAAATTGTATTTTTAATATAATTTTGTATTTAAAATTTTTTTTTTATCTTGTTTTGGTCTACCATATAGTTATTACCAAGGCCTCCCATTTATAACCAGGTCTTCTTATGGCTTCTGCTCTATGTGTTTACTTCGTACGACCAGTCAGTCTGTTACTTCCATATCACGTTATCTTACTGCATACTTGTCAGTTTGAATTAATAAACGAATATTATTATTATTATTATTTAATGTACTTAGAACGCTGGAGTATGTCGACCTGAGCAACCACGTGCGTACCTTGACCACTTCTTCCGTTCCGTTGGACCTCGAGAAGAAGGTTGCTCTGCTCATCTACTTTGGTCACTACATGGACGAACACCTCAAAGACTCCGTCCCTCCATCCTCCTCCGCAGCTGGTCCATCTTCCGAAGGCTGTCCTCCGGCGCCGGTCGCCGGCAGCACCGTCTTTCTCAAGCGATGGTTCAGGACAGATGAAGCGCTCGTTCTCTACCTGAGCAATGGCACCGTACAGGTGAGTTAATTAATTCAGGTGGTCTTTAAGACTCTGTCTTCTGCCGGAGTACTGGCACCGGTGCCATACAGGTGAGGTAGTTGCTCAGGTGTTCTTATGTACTCTTGGTTTTATTCCTGAGCATTGGCGTCATACAGGTGAGTTACCTCGTTCAGGTGTTCTTTGAAAATCTTCATTCTTCAGCTAAACTTTGTTGCAAATTTAATTAACACTTTGAGGTAAAAATAAAGCAAAAAGTACTTAAAATTGTGGAAATAATGATCTAATTTTCGTTCTTCAGGTGAACTTTCTAACCGATCACACAAAGCTGGTTCTCGGTCGAAGCGAACGTCATCGCGACGGCCATCTGGTGACGTACATTAACAGCGACTGCCAGACGGTTTCATATCGTTTGCCACAGCTCTGCCAGTCAGGCTGTGGCGTCGAGATTGCCGTCAGGATACGCTATGCGCGGCGAATGTTGGAGACGCTCATCAATTACGAAGAGGAATCTGTTTAGGTCGTCTGTGATCCAGTCTCGATTTGTCTGCAGGTTTTGAATTTTCGTGAAGTAGCCGAGTTTGGCTAGGCGGAAGATTTCGGTGAATTGCCCGTTTTTTGGAGTGCGTTTTTGTGGAGTGGGATGTTCCTGGAGTTGAGCATAACTTCCCGGTTTCGTGGATGTGATTTTACTCGTTGAAAATGATTTGTAAAAGGGGTTTTTGTTGAGCCGGTTTCTTGCTAAGTCGTGTATCATGATTTTTGGCAGAATTGGACTTTTCTGTTGTAATTTTTTAGAATTGGGCTTTATTTGTTGTTTTTTTGCACAGTTGGGCTTTATCTGTTTTTTGACACATTTGGGCTTTTCTGGTTTTGTTGTTGTTGCTGAATTGGGCTTTTTCTGTTGTCTTTTTTTTGCAGAATTGGCCTTTTTCTGGGTTTTTCTCAGAATTGGGCTTGTTTTGAATCATCTGTTGCCATTTCCAAAGAATTAGGCTTTATTGATTTCTCCTGTGAATATCCCACTGACATTGGCCACCATATTTCTCTAAAAGGTCTTCCACAAACATCATTCTGCCAAAATAACTAACGATGTTTTCTGTGCTAGAGTTTTCAAATTTTAATTGTTAGCAATTTTTGTCTCAGAGTTTGTTACATTGAAATGTGATGCAAATGAGTGTACGTGTTAATTAGGAAATTGTAGAAAGGTTCTATTAAAGTGTGCTTGTATTTTAAAGTTGAACAAAGTTTAGAGTCTGTGCTGTAACTCTGCATTGGAGAGCATTTGTTGTGATGAAGACGCTCTGATGTGTTTGATAATTTACATTTACGATAGTAGGAAAAACATTCTGTTTATA
Organism: Aporrectodea caliginosa; assembly: GCA_020284085.1. NCBI lineage: Eukaryota > Metazoa > Annelida > Clitellata > Crassiclitellata > Lumbricidae > Aporrectodea > Aporrectodea caliginosa. The sequence continues at coordinate 1,867,875 of JACEVL010000140.1, forward strand.
AGCCGAGCAGCAAAGAAGGCTGCGCTCTTTTATGTTTTTTAAGGGACCAAAGATGAGAGAGGAAGAGATTGGCATGGATTTCAGAAAGTACGGCAGTTTTGAGAGTGAACATGGCCGATCGCGAACACTAGTGACAGAATATAAACACCATGGTGAAGGACTGGATTGAATAATTAGCAATTAATTACTTCATGAATGCAGCTGTTGTATTTACTCATCAGTTCATTTAACGAGTCGTTCCTTGATTGATTGCTTTAATCGGTTCAATGGTTGGATTATTTTGATTGGTTAGTTCGTGATTTGACTGATTGTCTGATTATGGTTATAGGTTGTCGTGAGTGATTACGTTGTTTTATTGATCTTTAAAGATCATTTCATTGACGAGTTCATTGATTGATCTGTTCAGTAACTCAACGTTTGATTGATTTGTTGATTAACGGGTTCAGTAATTTATCAGCTGATTCGCGATTGAAATTGATTGTTTAACCGTTTGGTACAGACTGTGCCAAAAAAAGAAAACTAGTGTTAGGACATGACATTGTGTACTTTGAATGACACTTTTTATTGGATAGGATTGAAGGAGAGGTGAAATTGTTAACGTTTGGTCTCTGGCAATTTTGAAGCTTTCACACGTCGTTCCAAAGAGTTGTTAGGATTGTACCTGTGTTTATGTATTTGCATACATGTATGAATTTGCAGCTAGCCGTTTTAACATGTACCGATTCCAGTTTATGTGATCCGACGTTTTTGGGTCTCGACCGCAATGACCTTGAACCGGTCTGGTAGCAAGGGTCACGGTTTGTTTTCCAGTTGGTGGGCTTCCATTTTTTTCTCGTAGCTGATGGCTGGAAGTCTGATGGACGTCTGTGTAACTTATTGTAGCGTAATAAGGCATGTATGTAACACCATTTCCAACAACGACATTCCACGTTTATGGCAATTTGCAAAGGACGTTAGGACACAACATTTTTGTGTGCACATTTTTTAACCGTTTTTCTTGAGTGCAGAACTAGTTCATTAGTTTAGTAGAGCTGTGCAATCGAATCGGTATTGATTACTAATGTTTCTCGTATGCTCTCACTTTTTTCATTGACAAAACTCTTCTGAAATCACTATTTCTCATTGGCTTTCAAACATCTGGATATTTAGCTGCACTTCTCCTGGTGACTGACTAACCACGCCTCAGATTCACATTTCTGTGGGACCTTTGCTTGCAGTAAAAAAATGTTATTGAACAAAAATAATGATCTGTGTTACACTGACAAATTTTATTGCCTGATATGAAATAATTTGTTTGATATGAAATAATTTTGTTTAAATTATGAAATAATTTGTTTGATATGAAATAATTTGTTTGATTTGAAATAATTATGTTTGATATGACATAATTTGTTTGATATGAAATAATTTTGTTTAAATTATTAAATAATTTGTTTGATATGAAATAATTTGTTTGATATGAAATAATTATGTTTGATATGACATAATTTGTTTGATATGAAATAATTTTGTTTAAATTATTAAATAATTTGTTTGATATGAAATAATTTGTTTGATATGAAATAATTATGTTTGATATGAAATAATTATGTTTGATATGAAATAATTTGTTTGATATGAAATAATTATGTTTGATATGACATAATTTGTTTGATATGAAATAATTATGTTTGATATGAAATAATTTTTTTTATATGAAATAATTTTTTTGATATGAAATAATTTGTTTGAAGAGGATTGCTAGTTTGCTACTAGATTGGAATTAATAAAAACCCATCTGCTATAAATTCATTCAGTCTTACCATGAGATAAATTCTACAAATTTTATGTCTAATTTCTTTTATTTATTTTGCATTTAGTCAGCAAATGTAGGATTGATTCCTCAGACTTTGAACCTAATCCAAAAATTAAGCCATTATTATTTTTATCATTATTATTTATATTATTGCTATAATTATTTGTTTTTATATTATTTTTACCAGAGGTAAATGTAGTATCTCAGGAAGAGTAAATTATGTTAGGAGCTGCTAATGGGAATCTGTTGTTATCATTATTATTAAAATTTTATTATATTTTTACACCCGAGAGAGATACGATCCCTCAGATTCGTAAAGTACTGTCCTGTGACAAATAAAATAATGTCTGGAACGGTTATTATTATTTTATTATTATTTTATTATTATTTTATTATTATTTTATTAATATTTATCTTTAGTATTAATGTGTATCATTTTGTCATCTGTTATAAACATCAAACATAAGTGTAATCATCAGTCTTGAATTGTTTGAAGGTTTCTCCAACTATGCTTTTTTCGTTTTCAGCCAGGATTTGAACTAGATGCTTTAATAGGATGTTCTTGACAACTGTGCCAATGTTGTATTAGTATTAACAATTGAGTGCTATACAACAATAGTATTATTAGTATTGATTTTAATAATGGTGCTATATAAATTCAAGCTTAGACTGGCATCATTACATATTACTGTTAGTATTATTACTGTTTGTTATTACCTAGCACTGTTAGTATTATTAGAAGATTGTCCTAATTGGCCAAATCTTGCGAACAATGTATCCCTGGCGCTCCAAATCCGTCCGCTTGAGCAATGAATTCCGTCCAGAATCCTTTGGTCTTGGCTTCCAAGATGTTGTAATTTTGTAATTGTAAGTGCTAATTTAAAAAGAAAACTCGTGAGAGATGCCCCAACCTGACCATTCAAGACGCGATCGAACAGAATGGTCTTCAAGCGCTTGTGAAATAGAGGCATGGAAAGTAGATGAAGCTCATGGCGTAGATTGCATGGGAATCTGTTCCAGAATTAGGGGCCAACCACTGCAAAGCTTCCATTTTTTATTGTGGCAGTACACAATGGGGGAACAATAAGATTACCCTGTTTTTCAGAACAAAGAGGCCTACAACCAGGTATTGATGACACTGGAATATATAGCTCTCTAATGTGGGGCACGGTGGTGTAGGGTATGTTCGGTGCCTGCAGCCGGAGGGTTACGGGTTCGAATCCACCTCAAGGGGTATGTTTGGTGCCTTGCATCCGGAGGGTTGCGGGGAATCCACCTCAGCCGCTGGGTGGAACCCTGGGCAAGTCCTTCACAATTGCTCATGCGTCGGCGTGAAACTCCGATTCAGTGTAGCGCTGTAGTCGGAGCGCCTCTGAGTAGAAATCTTGAAGGGGCGCTATATAAATATCTGAAATGAATGAATGAATAATAACTACTAACGTTACTAATAATAGTAAGTGGCCAAGTGATAACCCTGTGACTTCTCAATCGGAGTTTGAGAGAGACGGAATGGTTGGTTGACCCGTCGCTTTTCTGTTTTTGAATTGCTCTTTCTGTGCTAGATGATTCTCATAAGTTTTTTGCCTGTGAATGTCTTCTTTAAAGACATGATGACTGTTGGATGCATTTCCTTATCTTTTTGGGTAGTTTTACAATTATGTTGGGGTGATAATGCTGTTGTGTGGTGGTAGTGGTGGTGGTGGTGATGGTAGTGGTGGTGGTGATTATGATTTGATGATGAGTATTATGATCATGATGATCGTGATGATTATGATCATGAGGAATGTAGCAGTGATCATGATGAAGAAATTTGTGGTGATAAAGGCTATGATTGTGAAGATAGTAATAACAATGATAATGGTGTGAATTGTATAATGTGTTTTATGTACTTACATATAAGATGTATGTTATATATACATGATTCAGAATCCATTTTCATATAATTTATATGTTGTTTATATGACATACCGGTAATTCATTCATGCTGTTTGCCTATGAATTACTATATACTTTATATTTATTTAAAAACCCAGACATGTTTTAAATAAGTTGCTCCCACCAAGGAAATCAACTACCTTTGCCCACGGTCTCATGACATGGTCTTGACTCTTATTGACAATAATATGATAGTTTGGATAAATTATTATGTTGTGTTTAAAAAATATTGTTTATTTTATGGTTTCCTTTGAAATTCTATGATAACCTGATTTGGTGATTAAAATGTGTTGTTGCAATTGTTGTGGCAAATGCATCTTTTGGCATAACAATAATTATATCGATTTTTGCAACAGTTATGGATCACATAATATGGTTATTATGTTTATGTCAATGTGTTCATTTGATTGGTTAATGGTGACAGTGGGATTGGTTAATGTGAAGTGTTTGTTTTGGTTTGGTTAATGATGCACAGTTGTTGACGATGGTATAATGTTTTGTGTAGGATTGAGCTGTGACCAATTTGATGCAACCTATCGATATCAGTTATTTGAGGCTGGACCATTTTGTGTATATTTTTAATGTCCAATAAATTAGAGTCATAGTTGTTTATTTATATAGATTTATTCATAATAATAATAATCTTCATTTAATTTCAAACTGACACAATACAGGATGATTACAAATCAATATGAACGGATGATCGCAAGTTATTACAGGAGTCGAATTTAACTATACGACAGCCATGCAAGGCGCCCATCATGTTCTACATCTCATTTTTCTGAACGCGCTATCTCGCAAATGATAGGCTGAGTGGACCTTAGGGAGGGTACGGAAGCCATCCTGGCTACCTACTGCTCTTCATGTCACTGATGTTACCACTCAGGGTGGCCACAACTCTGGAAAACAGGGAAATCAGGAAAAACTCAGGGAATTCCTCCAGCACTCAGGGAATTTGTTCAGATCAATTATTTAACGCATGTTTTGGCGTGATTTCGTTGTGCAAGAGATTAAGAGGTCTATGATTGTTTAGGAGGAGAATGTGAGTATAACATTGCTGAAGGTCTTGCTAAAACTTTCGACAGAGATAGCAGCGTTGCTCATTACAACATGTCCCGGTATCTTATTATTTAATTGTCTGTGCAGCCTCTTAATATGGTTTCTCAAGAAAGAGGTAGTTGCTGGTGCAGACTCGATCTCAAAGTTGATGAAAGTAAAGGTGGATACAAAAGAAAATTGGTGTTTGTACAATGTACAAGGATGTTGATCTTGGTGTTGCAGCGAAGACTGAATTAACACAGTGCATGGTGTCAGATTGCAAGACTTGCATTTCATATGGACTGCATCCAGTTTCTGTCTGCAATGAGTGCAAAAATAGTGGTGGCAGTGTTGATGAACACAACTTTGCTTGTCTCGTTGAAAGTCTTTACAAGTCATGGAACATTCTCTCTACCAATATGGCGAAAATGCAATATTCCGCACTTTGAAAATTAGCACAGACAGAGATGAATCCTTCATTTGGGAATTTCAGCACACCCACCACCAGACTTGAATTCTGCTTCAAGTATCTAGACAATTGACCTGAATATGCAGACATTTGGTGGGTCATCAAATTGATTTCAGTGTTGTCACATGGCAATTTGGCAGTAGAGAGTGACTTCAATGTGAATGGTGACATGCTGGTAGAAAATCTTCACGAAACATCTCTAGTTGCTTAGTGAATGGTTTTGATTCCATCAACAATGCTGGTGGTGTCATGGAAGTAGCTATTGACAAACTAATACTACAATATGTACAGGGTACTAGACCTCAATATGAAGAAGTAACACCTGCAAGTAAAGCCGCAAAAGGCGAGATATAATGCAAAATCTGCTTCGAAGAGGAAGATAGCTGCTAAAATCAAAGATCTCAAAGCAAAGAAAGCCAAGCTGACTGGAGATGCAGGCAGTGCTGTGTTAAGCCTTGAACATGAGATGAAGGAGCTAAAGAAACTGAACCACTCTACATTGGGGCAAAGTAGTTTCAATTAGGTCCATTCACAGTATGTATTATTCATTTGGGGGTTTATATAGCACCTCTTCAAGGGGTCTACTCAGAGGTGCTCCAGCCATTGGTATTAAGTTTCTGACTTGCACTCTAGTGATTGCATTTGCATCTGTAAAGGTGCGTGAACATAGTAATGTTTCGATATTTTTGTTTTTACTAATTGATCTGAACTATTATGAGGAAAACAATATAAAAAAGGCAAGGAAAGGTGCGACTATAGGAGGAGGAGCCCGCTAAAAATTTGTCACTTTTAATCTTTAGGCCAATATAATAGGAAAGCGATCAAAATGTACTCTGGAAAATTGAAAAAGTGACTCTGGAAAACCTGGAAAACTCAGGGAATTTTGAAATCATATTTCTGTGGCCACCCTGCCACTACACTATGGCCCCCTATATACCCGTATAATTATATGTATGGGTTTCATTGAATGATTTTTGCAAGTCTCAAGTTTGACTCTGGATACAGTTGAGTCCTACAATTTCCTCAACTTACCCTGCTCTTTCCTCACATAACCTTTTCCCTCAGTTCGTGATCTGGGACTTTCTCTTGACTCCGAGTTTACTTTGTCTCAACATGTGAACTCAATTGCACGGAGTTGTTATTATCAGCTTCGTCAGCTTCGAGTGGTCTCTCGCTCTCTCTCTCATGATGCAGTTGTGGTCCTTGTTCATGCCTTTGTTACTAGTCGAATTGACCACTGTTCCTCACTACTTGCTGGCCTTCCCCTTGGTGTTTTGGGGCGACTAGATCGAGTTCTACGCTCGGCTGCTCGGCTTATTGGACGGCTTCCTAAGTACTCTCCTGTCTCTGCATACATGCGTGATGTGTTGCATTGGCTGCCTGTCTCTCAGCGGATCTCATATCGCATTGCTGCTCTGGTTTCTCGTTGTGTTCTTGGCTGCGCTCCATCTTGCGTGATCTTTGCCGCCCAGTGTCTGATGCTCCAGCGCGTCGGGTGCTTCGCTCTGCGACGAGGGGTGAGTTCCTTGTTCCACGGACTCGCTTGGCTATTAGGCAGCGCCGTGCTTTCTCGGTTGTTGGCCCTTCCATCTGGAATGACCTACCACTTAAGCTCCGTTTTTTACTTGTAAGCCATCTGACAGGGTTCTACACGTCCCTCAAGTCTTTTTCTTTAGTCGTGGCTGGGCCGGGAGCGCTCCTGAGTAGTTTCTTGAAGGGCGCTATATAAATGCTCTGAATGAATGAATGAATGAATGAATGAATTAGCTACATTGGCTGCATCTCATGCGCCTGTGTTAAAGAGCGTGATGATCGCGGTTCGCTTCCCGGTGCTGGCTTATTTAAGAGATTTAAATCTTGGGCTTGCGCAGGGACCCTAAGTGGCGTGGCGTCCATTCAAACAGCGGGTGGTGGTATCGAAGGATTTTTTCAATTCATTGAAATATGAGCATAAAATTATGATATGCGGCCATTTGCACTCCCAAGAGAAAACCATCGTTTGGGCCTATTTTGGTGAATTGTGCTACCGGTGAGACATATATCACAACCATCGCGGTCTGTCCTCTGTCAGCATGCCCACATGGAACGAAGCCCATATAGGATTCGTATAGAGCCCATGTGGGTCCCACCTAATGCCCATGGAAATGACGGCACGGTCAGTACAGACTGTAGGCCTACACTATGCAGTAAAATGCATTCTATTGTTGGGTAACTGTGGCGAATCCTATTTTCGCCACGGAAATTTACTCTAAATAATAGTCAATGGTTTCATAGGCCTGCCCTGGGCCTGCCTGCGCTGTGGTAAAAATACATGCGTTCTATAAATAGCGACAGCGGCTGCTACGTTATTGATTGGCTGCGCTTCGTCAAAGTGAGGCGGCGCGGGTAAAGTTATTAGAATATTGCTTCTTATTGGCTCTCGTGGTCATGTGACTTGAGAGGTGCATCTTTCTGCGCAGTTGGTAAAAATGGCCGAGTCAGGTGAAGACTAGTTTCCGAGCTCCGGTTTTCTTGATTAGATTTTGTGGGTTTTATGTCGTTTGGCAGGGAATTGCCTTGATTATTTTGTGGAAAACCCGTCACTGGATTGGTGGTCTAAGTTCGGCGATTGTTGGAGCAGTCTTTACATCGAATTATTCGATTACTTCGACTTCTCCGAGGGATTTGACGATCCGGAGTGGATGGGAAGTTTCTTGGGAAACGTCGGAAATTGATGCATCTTTTGATACCAGACCTTGTGTCTGAGGGAAATTTCATTGCAAAATTCAGGGAGTATAAATTGTTGCTTAAATTCGTAGCTGATCTCCAGATAAATATTAATTCCTGATCGTACATGTGTAAATTCGAGATCTCTTGCGTGAAAAGTAAACGTAGAGATAAAACACATAGAATTAATAGGATTTCGAAATCTCGATGGTTGAATGAACACTCGTCGTAAAGAAAGAGATTATTGGCGATAGAAAGATAATTATTCTCTGTCAATTTAATTTGAGCGCACGTTTCTGCAATTTAATTTCAAAACGATTTGATCACAAAATAAATACTTGTAAAACAATGTCTGAATCACAAACTGCTAGTGAAGTGAGTGAAGAAACTACTGAATATGAAAACACTGATAACAGTCAAATTGTTAGAGATAAGGAAATTCTCGAATCTCTAGGAAACACTAATGAAGTAGTGCAACGACTGGCGAACAGTCAGTGTGAATTTCTGCAGCGCCAAAAAGGAGTTGAAGAACTTTTCGGAAGATTTATAGAGCGCCAGTAAGGAGTCGAAGACGTCTTCGGAAGATTTCTAGAGCGTCAGCAGGGAGTAGAAACTCTTTTAGGCCAACTCCTGAAACAACAAACACAGGAAATCCACAATGAGATCAATAAGGCAGAAAAGCCTGGTCGGATAAAGAAGAACCAAACTGTCGGTGGAGATGAGAACCCCGCTAGTGAAGTCACTACTGCCTCAGATCGAGAAGCTAGGGACATATTTGCGGCCCACTCTTTGTTGAGTTTACGAGATCCTGGTGAGTTAACGGTAGATAAGTCCGCGGCGGATTTGAACCCTAGTCTTTGTCATGGGACCCTGACTATAGAATCTTCCCGACAGTGCGCGCGTTCGGTAGAGGGCGCCACGCACGCTTCACATGGTACCAGAAGTGGGGTGCAAAATAAAACAAGTAGGGTCCCTGACCATGAAGGAAAAGACTGGGAGGAAGAGAGAAGAATCTTTGAAGAGGAGAGAAGGATTTTTGAGGAAGAAAGAAGACAGATCTTCCAAGGGACAGGGGTTAGACCTAAGGAGTTCATACATAGAGGAAATGAGCAGAAGACTTACTCAATGAATAAAAATGAACAAGAAATAGGAGGAGCTTATGGATTTAATTCTTAGAGCTTAAATCAATGGGATGATCCATCTGATGACGAGGTGACATTTAGAAATGCACCTAGTAGACACGATCGAGTAGAACATAAACTAACTTCTAAGTTCAGAGCATTAGATAAAAATGTACGATCATGTTCTAATCTGGAGTTTTCAGTTACAGGAGTTAATTCAAATTGGGTGGACCAAATGGAGCAATTTGGTAATCGGCCAATCTTCGCATCAGGAGATAGA
>JACEVL010000141.1:0-2500 GCA_020284085.1 Aporrectodea caliginosa
ACTCTGTTCAATAACTCTTTTCAATAACTCTTTTCAATAACCCTTTTCAATAACTCTTTCAATAACTCTTTTCAATAACTCTGTTCATTAACTCTTTTCATCGACTTATATCAATAACCCTTTTCAATAACTCTTTTCAATAACTCTTTTCAATAACCCTTTTCAATAACTCTTTTCAATAACTCTTTTCAATAACCCTTTTCAATAATTCTTTTCAATAGCCCCTTTCAATAGCTCTTTTCAATAACTCTTTTCAATAACTCTTTTCAATAACACTTTTCAATAACACTTTTCAACAACACATTTCAATAACTCATTTCAGTAACCCTTTTCAATAACTCATTTCAATAACCCTTTTTAATAACTCTTTTCAATAACTCTTTTCAATAACCCTTTCAATAACTCTCTTCAATAACTCTTTTCAATAACCCTTTTCAATAACCCTTTTCAATAACACTTTTCAATAACACATTTCAATAACTCATTTCAATAACCCTTTTCAATAACTCTTTTCAATAACTCTTTTCAATAACTCTTTTCAAGTACTCTTTTCAATAACTCATTGCAATAACTCATTTCACCAACTACTTTCAGTAACTCTTTTCAATAACTCTTTTCAGTAACTCATTTCAATAACTCATTTCAATAACTCTCTCTTTTCAATAACCCTTTTCAATAGCCAGTTTCAATAACCCTTTTCAATAACCCTTTTCAATAGCCAGTGGCGTAGCAAGGTTTCTGGGGGCCCTTGTGCAGAGCTTTGGTGGTGGGCCCCTTGAACTGCCCCACCCCCATTCGATTTCAAGCAAAAACGCTGTGCAAAAAACGCTGTTGCATACAACATAAAAGGTCAGATAATCAAATTGGACAAGTCTAAATTCTACGGTAATCTAAGGAGAGGAATATAGGCCTAATAAAACTTAAAACGGTCGTTTGCGCGCTTTCTCTTGCGCAAAAATATCCACCACTTTTGAAGTGTCAAGATTTTTGGCATGTTCAATGTTGTTCATTTTCTATTATATATATTCGTTTAATTGATAAAAACAATCTGACAAAAACGCAGAAATGCTAACATGAGTGATAATGGAAAATTAAAGTTCATTAGAAGATTTTAGAATAAACTAGTAAATATTTTTATATAATGATCTGGGAATAAATTGAGAGTTGTCCTTGGGTGGGAGAGTATGGTTGTGTGCTCTAGGTCTTAATTGGTGAGAGGAGAGGGGTCGGAGTGGAGGTAGGAGTTGGTGAAGTACATGCTTGGGGTTGTGTAATATGGAGAAAAGGAGTTTCGCATCGGCTATATTGGCAAGTTCAGAGACTGTTGGAAAGGATTGCTCTAGGTATCCTAGGCGTTTGGCTCTTTTTAGGAGTTTTTCCAGGCGTTCTTTATCGGAAGCCAGCGTGAGACCCCACCAGGATGGGGAGGCATATAGAAGTTTAGCAACGGTAGTGGCTTTGGTTACATTATGGATGGATGAGGAAGAAAGGCCATGGGTTTTTAGTTTTCTGATAGCATAAAAAGATGAGGAGCAAGTTGTTGTGAGGTGGTCTATATGGGCTATATTGACAACATTGCCAGGTCGCTCAGCTGCTCTTCTAACATGGTAGGCCTGTATACTTTGTAGATAGTTTTTGATGAGCTTTACTTTTGAAAATGATCTTTCACATGTTGTAACAGCCACAGGCAATGTCAGCAGCAACCTGTAGGCAGTGCAGACATCACTGAATGTAGACGAAAGAGCATAATAGTCTACGAGTAACAGTTGTGCAATTTCGAAGATGGTTGATCTCGTTGACAACTTCGAACGAAAGCTTGAGCGAAATGACAACAGCTGAGCTAGAAAAGCAAGCGAAATGTCGGTATCATACTGCTTAGGTAGCCTAACAGTTGGGCTGCTGCATACAATTCATCGTCTGCAGAGGCATCTAAGAGTGTCGAAGGCAAGAGAGCGCTGAACGTTGCAGCCAAAGAACTAAGGCTGACGGTCTGACCGCCGGGGGCCCTTGACCGCCGTGGGCCCTTGACCGCCGGGGGGCCCTTGACCGCCGTGGGCCCTTGTGCACTGCACAACCTGCACAACCCATTGCTACGCCACTGTCAATAGCCATTTTCAATAACTCTTGTCAATAACTCTTTTCAATAACTCTTTTCAATTATAACTCATTTCAATAACTCATTTCAATAACTCATTTCAATCACACTTTCAATCACTCATAGTTTCGTCAGATTGTGTAGCTAGAGGTCAGAAAGTTGCAGTGCATGGAAGTAGATGAAAGAGAAGGCGGAGGAAGTATGGATTATTGCTTATATCCCTTTGAATGACTGCTGATAATTCACGGACAGGTTTTGCCACATCTGCTGTCTCATCAGCAGACTGCTTGCATCAGTAAGCAGCCTGTTTGAAGTGATTCTTCATGTTTCAAGTAAGTAAGCAAACAGCAATGCATATTAATAGGAAACCAGTGTATCAAGTGGCTAAGCAAAACCTGAAACAGA